>JAOVYX010017416.1:0-22293 GCA_035668315.1 Drosera spatulata
GGAGGGGAAATGGTGGAGTGGGGAGGAGTCGAGGAGAAGGTGAAGGAGAGGGGGAGGTGGTGAGCGTGGGAAAGAGAAGAAGACGAGGGACGGTGGACCAGAGTCCAGAAGGATGAACGAGGGTGGCGGGTTCGTATTTTATTCGCTTTTGCAATTCTGCTTTTCTTTTCCCTTTCTTTTATTTTAAAAAAAAATACTTAGTCTGCCTTTTCGGGGAAAAAAAAAGAAGGAATCCATTTTCTCATCCTATATCCGTTTTTATTTCTCCGACTCTTCGTAAAAGAGTTTGCAGAATGTGAGCCTGATTTGAACAGAGCAAAACAAACGAACTGAGCCAAGAACAACCATAAGAATAAGAATAGTTCGGAAAAATATACTAACTCAATATAATACAGCAAGAAAAAAGAAAATTTATTGTTATGAACATATAATTTATGTATTATTAACATATATCGAACGATAAAGATTTTTTAAAAACTGTTTTTGTTTTTGAAATTTCATAATCATTTAATCTTCATCATTCATTTATTCTTAACAACACATAATGATATCATCATATTCCTCAAGCTCATATAACGATTCATATCAAGTGAAGCCGTTGCAATCAAGATAAGGAAGAGTCAGGCAAAACACAAGGACTCATGCAATCCATAACGTATTAAAGGATAAGATATAAACAATATTTTATCGAAGATTAAATAAAATACAATAAATGTCCTAAATGCTCCTCATCAAAACAATCAACAAGAATCAGTGTCATTTTATTCACACCCTCTCTTCTGGTTGTGATGGAGAACTACTTAGGTAACCGATGGTGAAGTTGGTTATTCAGATGGAGAATAAGTTTCATCACATGATCTGCATTCTTTCATCCCTCATGTTCCACACACTTTTATCACAAAATATATCAGAAATACCAGCGGCGGATAATCCATGTTTCAAGCCATTCATAAAATCATGAAAACAACTAGCAAGTTACAACGTCCTGATCGTTCCGACGTAAACAGTTGCACACTGATATCGACAGTTCTCTAACACGAGTAGGAAATGCATGGATCAGTGGCGACTACTCACTATCATCATTCATGCATCACTAAAGACCTTTCAACGACTTGTGTACAGGTCTCTCTCAATCAAAATGCTCACCTACTTGCTACTTGCTACTTCTAATGTTAATGACTCCTTTGAGGAAAGGGCTTCTCTTTAAAAAGAATAGTCGCTTTCTTTCAGTCTCTTTTGTCTCTATGAAAGAGGTCTTTGTATGCCTTCAGCTTCACAACTGGGCTTTTATTGATTCATTCCCAGTTTGACTAGCGTCGTTGATATACATAACCTAACTATCTTAGAAATGGAAGATCTTCGTACGTAGGTCTTCTGTCACATAATAGAAAATGATGCTATAGCACGAATCATTGCTTATATGGAAATATAGAAGGGAACTGAAGCAAACAACCATGAAGCTATAACGAAGATTGCGATGAGCTCAATGCTGTTATCCATCCAACTGAATGGAAGATCGTTGATTAGCAAGCGCTCCACGTCAAACCCAACTCGTGCCCTTTCTTACCCTGTGAAATACAATGAAAGTAGGAAACAAAATAAGTTAGTCTTGGACTTATTCTGCACATCAGACTTACAAGGGAGCTCATTTCCACTCAGAAACATAAGAGCACTAGTATTAAAATCTCTTTGACGGATTCTCTCTTTTGTATACTCAAATATGTGTTTGACATTATTTACGTAATCTTTATTTTATATTAATTTCATCAAAATCTCTATTTTTATCTATAACTAATTAATTAATAGTATTTGTTTGAAAAGTTACGAGGAAAAATGGGGTTGGTGATAGGAAAAAGAATATAGAACCCGTATGACGTGAGAGAAGAGTGAAATAGAAAATATAAATAATATATTCTTAAAATTATAGTTTCACTGTTTATATTATATATAATAATAATAAACTATATAATCCGATACATTCTATCTTTTGATAAAAATATGTCCTTTTTATTATGTAAAATGAATAACAATCCATTTTTACATAATCTGATCCAAGTGCTCGTAATACAGTAAACTTTGGTCGGGTTCAATCTTTGAGGAAGCACAATATGCATCAAGTGTAAACCTGCTCAAATCCCCGCTGCTCCCCTCCACATTTTGGAATAACATTAGCCTTTCCAGTCTCCACGTTTGATTTGCCCTAAAAATCTCCTTCACCGTTTTCAACGCGACAACCGCATCTCGAAACATGATCTCTTCTTCTCCTCGATTCATCCCCTTTCCTTTTCCTCTTTTCCCTTCACGCCTTCAAATTCTCACCAAAATCCACAAAATCAACGAATCCCGATCTCAATCTTCATCGAGATTTTCCCTCTTGCTCTCGCTTTACACTTTGCCCCCTTCTTTTTTCAGTTGGTAACAAGGGTTCCGGGGGGAGTGATTTGTGTGGGCTGATCGGCCCAATGGGCCGTTTTATGGGGGAATTGGGGTCGAGGCCCAGTGGACCATGAGACAGCTTGGGATGGATCTGGTTGTGATAGATCGAGCTCAAGGATTGGACTGGAGAATTGTGCACAACTGATGCGGAGAAGCATTGCTCAAGAAGTTTTCTCATTTATATATTTTTTTCGTTTCATTATTTTTAAAATGATATTTTGAGATGTTTTAAGAAAAATCTTAATTTGATTGAAGATTCAAATTCATAATTTAATATATTATTAAAATTTCACAATAATTCTATAAATCGTATTAAATTGGAGTTCCGAATACATGTAAAAAATTTGTAACGGAGGGAGTAAAAAGGTATTTTCATTGACTTATCATAATGAGATCTATGAGTCATAAGCATCAGTATGTATAGGTACTTTCGTAAGCAAAGTTAAAAGGGAGCAGAATCTTCTATTGTCCAAAAGGACCACCATCCCCTATTCTACATAAATCATAACAACCTTTCATATTATTTGTAATGCTTTTTTATATAGTTTGTCCAATTCAACAAACGGTGATGTTCAACATAGGGTCCTCCTCTAACTGAAAGAGGTTGTTTACTGGGAAGTGGTTTTAGGGGTAAGAACCTGCACATGGCAGCATACTTATCAGACCGCCTTGAAGTTATGTTCTAAGGAACTACCCTGATGTTCAAGTTGATGATCAACTTAATCTCGTCCCCAGAAAATATATAAACTAACATCAAAATGTTGGCTCCGCTTTACCATGTGGTACAAAGTTTCCTAAACATGCTGTATTTAGTCTGCTCCATTAGCTCAAATCTTCTCGGGTCGATATCGCCCGATGAAGATATCAGGACCATCAAACTTAGAAAAAAATGTGAAGTCCGAAAGGAACGGATTAGCTTGGTTGAGTGGAGTTGGTTCAATTCTAAGTCGCTTCTTTTCTAGCCGTGAGGTGATCCTATCTTACAGGAACCCTTCCTCATACCCTGCAATTGTCGAGATTATGTGGGGACGTTTCTTTTCTTTTTATTTTTGGACAACATACGCAAGGCAACATCAACCACGCTGGTTCCATGTGTGACTACTGTCTGGTCTTCATCTTCCTTGTTTCATGCTGTTTCCGATTTCATTGCATTTGCTCCCTTGTGGGAGCCATAAAACATTTAAGCCGCTAACGACCCTTTTCGACACGTCGACGACATGGTTTGTCCGTTCTCGACTCTCCCATGCTTGTGGTACCATCGACGGTCTGATGGATAAGATTAAGCTTTTGATAAAATAAGTTATTGAACATATATAATGTCAGAACTTATAACTCGAGATTACTCTGGGCTTGTCCTCGAAATGAGACTAAGTAATCACGCTTGTGACTGTATTGAATCATCCAACTCACGCATGTCTCATAAACTGTCATATCATTTGAAAGTTGCAGTGGTGTCTGATCTGTTATTTGATCTGGAATTTACACAGGAAAGAAAAAGCACCCAACAGGGTGTCAAAATTCAGTACAGCACAGCCGGGAGTGAATGAAAAGTACTGTTTTTTTTTTCTCAATTTACTGTTAAAAATTTAACTGTTATCTTGATGATCATAATCAGAATATAATAAACAACAATTTTGTGTTGAAACCTTACCTAAATTACTGGGCAGAAAAATCCAGATGAAGTATGGACCGCGATTAGTTCACATATATACACCGAGATTAAACCGACATGCAACAAAAAGTTATCGACCGCGGAATCCACCACCGGGACAAAAGTTTCTATCAAGGACCTCATATAATTGGTGCATTTATCTACAGATAGGGATCATTGATCACCTGCAACAAAATCGAGCCACACATACATGGTGTCATTCACTTCTAGTACAAAATTTTCCCCCAGTTAGAAAATATGGACCAGCTGCTCTGTTTTTCGTTTCATTGGATTGCTTTGATTTTAATGGCTAAAAAACAGCTTTGCTTGAAAGCATAGGCATTTTGTTATCTGCCCTTGTCCCATTATTTTGCTTTTGTTTTGGAAAGTGGGGGAGTCTCTCATCTTTCTTTTTTTCTTGATTAGACCTATTAATTAATGATCATTTTGCCCACATATTCTTGGAGAATATGGTATCATTGGTAGGGTTAGGTGTTACCACATTCTATGATGTAGTTTCCCAGTATAGCTAGTAATCTATATCAAGTTCATAGCGAATATAAAGATTTAAATCAAATCCTCAAGGAAGATCATCTCCAACATTGATGATTGACCTGACCTATCCATTGCCGAACTCCTTGTACGGTCATGATGTTAGCATTCCGAGCAACTAAGACACAAAAAAAGGATCCGTCACCGGTTCCTTGTTGATAAACTGGGTTCAAAACTTCAAATAAGGGTATATGCCACATATATAATTCTCTGATCGATTATGATCTCAATATCATATATGTTTTGATATCATGTTGAGAAATCAATTTCAATAAAAAAATCAAACAGATGGAATCATACCATCTTCACCCTTAAAAGAGCACGCCGTCGTAAAACTAACCATGGATTTTACTTATTCTTCAACCTTTCAATGTCATATCCAGAACTAGTGATAGGGATTTGCTCAAATAGCATCCATGGAGCTTTGAAGTTTTGCGCCACGGAATAAGTTGGAGCCAATAACAACTATTCTACTGAATATGTAGCACAAAAGATACTAACTAGCATATCCCAAGCTCACCCATAGATTCATCATTTTTCCTCCAAGCTTGCACGAATATATACCCTCATCAAAAGGCAAATAAGCTAAGCCCTACTTTTGCCCCTCATATTTACTCATACTGAGGGCCTATTTCCGAAAACTATAAGCAGTTTTAAAATCGATTTAGTAACAGAATCATGTTATATTAAGTTTCAATTTGAGGCCAAATAAGTGCTTGAACCGATGCAAGATATTTAGTAACAACCTATATGTAACAAACAAGTTGATTGATGAGCCAATCCATTCATGGATCATCTAAGATGAAAATGCATGAAAGTTCAATCTAGTACAATCTTATCAAATATCTATATTAAGTTTCATCAATGAACCTAGACATGTACCTGGCTTGCTTTGCCCAAAGGAAAAGTTTAGCAGATTATAGCTAGCTATCATATCCAGCAATTTTTGTTCAATAATCCTACATGCTATCAGAATCATTTCACTATGGCCCTGCGCATTTATAACCGTCACACAAGTTCAAGAGACAGATGCCAATCCAGATTTTCGTCGATCCTAAACGCACCTATTGTATGATCTAATCCTTAATCTCGATCGTGATCAATGGACAACAAATCACACGAGTTTATTTGGTATAGTAGTTGAGTTCAGCTGAGTTATTTAGGATTTCCATGAAGTATGATCTGATTTTCCTGGTCTATTGTGGATAATTGAGTTGCTTTTTTAGAGGCAACTAATCAAACAGTAAACTACTTGTCGCATCCAAAGCGACCGTGACAGTTCATGGGCAATTGTCTCATGGACGTTGCTGCAAATTGACTATAACAGAAAAATCTCATCTGATGCACGACTGGCCTGGCAGCCAATAGTAAAGATAGCCATATCCTTCAGCCGACGATCTGTAGTAATAACGGACATTAGAGTCAGAGTGATGAAATGTGACAGATCGTAACGACAAACATGTAAGATACACTGTTTTGCTACATAGTCTCATTATTTTCGTCATCCAAACTCATTTGGACCTTATCAGGTGATTGTAAGATCTCGAGTTCGAGTCAAGCGGGATTTAGTTGTCACATAGCTAAGTTCTTTTGTTTAGACAATTGTGTTTTGCTTTTGTTCTGCACAAATACTCCAATCAGAGACATTGCCTATCCAAAATGAAGGGTTCCCATTTGCCTCCATCGATCGAGGGAGACGGCTCATAGAATGCAACCACGTGTGTTTAGGCCCTCAAGCAAAGCAGGTTGGTCCTCACTCCAACTCACACTTGCTCCTTTCGCTTGTCGCTTTATGCATGACGGTGATAAATCTGACTATCAATCCTATCCTTGTGTGTTATGATATCTTGTCGTGAAACCAACTGTACGAGTATAATATGAGTCGGGTAGTCTGGTGACTGTACTGTGGATATTATCATATCTTAGCCGCTTGGTTGTACCTATCAGCTTAGACCTCTATATATACCCGTCCCTGAATTCACTTGCTCCAGCAATAGTTACCTAAGCTAAGCAAGGAGAATATCACAGAGAGCAAGTGGGAAACATAGAGAAACATATAGATATGGAGAACTTTCCTATCATAAACTATGAGAAGCTGAATGGTGAGGAGAGAAAATCTACCATGGAACAGATCCATGATGCTTGTGAGAACTGGGGTTTTTTCGAGGTACGTCGATAAAAATACTTAACTGTCGCGGTATATGATGTAAACTATGATCAATTTCCAAGACAAAGTTCTATTGCTGATTTTGTTAATGTGGGAAATATACAGTTGGTGAATCATGGGATCCCAGTTGAACTACTTGATACGGTGGAGAAACTTACCAAGGAGCACTACAGGAAATCCATGGAGCAGAGGTTCAAGGAGCTTGTCGCAAGCAAAGGACTCGAAAACGTCTCGACTGAGGTCACTGATATCGACTGGGAGAGCACATTCCACCTTACACATTTGCCCGTATCAAACATCAACGATGTTCCTGACCTAGACAATGAATACAGGTGAATACAACAACACATATTTATCTGAAAACATGACATAACATAATAATCCAATATATGTGTGTACAAAACCGGCAGGGAGTAGTCGTGAACTGTTATATCTTAATCATCTTATAAGTTTACGGCTAACCTTTTTATCTGACGTATCATGTAGGAAAGTGATGAAGGAGTTTGCATCAAGGCTCGAAAAGTTAGCCGAGGAGCTGCTAGACTTGCTGTGCGAGAACCTCGGATTAGAGAAAGGTTACCTGAAGAAGGCATTTTATGGACCGAACGGAAAAGGGCCAACATTTGGCACCAAGGTGAGCAACTATCCGGCCTGTCCGAAGCCAGACCTGATCAAGGGACTGCGTGAACACACGGATGCAGGCGGCATCATCCTGCTCTTCCAAGATGACCGTGTCAGCGGCCTCCAGCTGCTCAAGGGTGATCAGTGGATCGACGTGCCTCCTATGCGCCACTCTATTGTCATCAATCTCGGGGACCAACTTGAGGTTAGTTACAAGTCTCCCCTATACACTTTATTTTTTGTTAGTTTGTCCTGCAGGTTATCTCACCACAGGAGCATAAATTCTCTGAGTCGCACATCAAAAGGAACCCTGATCTTAAAAAGTTATGCACATTACATAAACTCGATAAACGAAATGGGTTGAATGCTCAACTGTCATATTGATTACTGAAGTTAATATATGATGATATATATATCCTTCTGAATAGCACAACCTTGCTCACCACCGACTACTTCACAATACAGGTTTACACATATGATTAACCATTATTGGCTATTCTGTTATCTGTTTTTGACCCTCACATATTACGTGACTACACTATTATAGGTCATTACAAATGGTAAATACAAGAGCGTGCTGCACCGGGTGATCGCACAGACGGACGGGACTCGCATGTCGATTGCCTCGTTCTACAACCCAGGCAGCGATGCAGTGATCTACCCAGCGCCGGAACTTGTGCAGAAAGAGGCAGAGGAGCAGAACCAAGTGTACCCCAAGTTTGTGTTCGAAGATTACATGAAGCTATATGCTGCACTCAAGTTCCAAGCCAAGGAGCCAAGGTTCGAGGCATTCAAGGCCATAGAAACAAGTGTCATGGGTCCCATCGCGACGGTTTAATTAAAATCCGAAGAGTTGAACATATGCAACTAATATTCGTTATAAGCTTCATGTTCTGTATTTAGCTCAAGTGTAAGAAGTGTTTACCTCAAGTGTCTGTAACTCTCTGTTCATTCCATATTCATTATGGTCGATATTTGTCTTGTACCTGCCGGATTATGGTCATATGTGTCAGTGAATTCTTATACTATTCATCTGAAATATTCGTTTTAGGATTTGAATGTTAATCAACACAATAAGAACCAACCGACTTGCACATCAGGGTGGGATACGATAGAAACGACAACGGTGGTCGTGCATTGATGGTGATATTCCATCCATCACATTTATCTTATCGATCCATCTGGCAAAACCAGGACAAGGTACAAATTACATGATCGTGAAACCAGGACAAGGTACAAATTACACGATCGTGAATACAACAAAACTCAAGTTGAATGCTCCAAAGTCTACGATGACAAAGTGGTGATGAATTGTCACATGCACTGGATAGTTCCAATACCATGTGGGTGGCCTTTGATCCAAGTTAAAGACTTTGGGCCCCGAAATGCAACAATGATCAACCACTTGGATCATTGGTGTAGACACAGGAATGAAATAACTCAGTCCATCCTAATGAACAAAATCGTGTATTGTTGTTTTCTTTCAAAATCAAAAAAAAAATCTGTTTAATATTCTCTCGATTTCATATTACTCATCACATTTTTTATTCAAAACATCCTAAAATATAAATAAAATATCATATTTAGTAATTTTTTCACGTAAAAAAATCAAAATAAATCATTATCTGTTACAATACATCCATCACCTTGATCTTTCTTCTCTCTCTTAAACCTAGCTTATACCTCACTATTACTTAAAAATATTTTTTTCCATCAAATTTCACAAAAATTCAACACACATATAAATCCGCATATCGAGTCAAATTGTTCGTTATATTATGAGAGGGAGGGACTATTTTTAAATTTTTTGTTTCATTTATTGATAAAATAAAACTATCTGCTTTTGATTTTTGCTTCTAAAATGGATAACACAAAAATAAAAAATAAAAAAATAAGAAAAATGATTTTATGGTTCTTGTTTCATCACTATACAATACTCAAGGTCCTCTTTACAAAAAAATAATTTATTTTATATAGGGATTTTAATTTTCGTTACAAATTTTCTTTTCCATTACTGATTTTGATTTTCACATTTTTGAACAACAATATCAAACAGTCATTGATCGATTTGATATCACTTCTCTTTCTGATTTTTTGGTTTTTTTTTATTTTCTGATGAATAAAAAATGTTTGTTTTTTATTCTTATTTTTATAACAAAACAACAAATAAAAAACAATGGTTTTTATTTTGTATTTTTTTGTATTATCTAAGTGTAGTATTCAACATTCATTTTTGAAAAAATCATTTTATTTTATAAAATAATTTTAATTATCATTATTAATTTTTTATTTCCGTTATTGATTTTAATTTTCATCATTTTGATAAAAATATCAAACATTCCCTCGGTATACTATGCCATCAACACATGAGTTTATATGTTGCCTTGTTATTAACAGAAAAAGACTCTTCCTTTTTTATTTGCCCTCAAATCCTATTTTAACTACAATTACATGGTTGTTGTTGTTCTTAGACAATGTTGACATAATTACACCGTTAGAAACGTATCTCTGTTTATTGATAAACGTATAACTACTGGTAACCAAGATCTATGCAAATTCATCATTTTCCCTCTCGAGTCTCGACGGTGAATCAGAGCCCAATTCCGACGGTCGGCGACGTCGTCGTTGGCATCAACGCGTTGCGGTTCATCGATCCGATAGGAATTTTCTCGTGATTTTGTTATCCTTTGGTTTGTTTGATTAATCGATCGCTTCGCGATTTTGTCGAGTTAGGGTTTTGCATTCGCATAAACTGTTTTTGCATTCCTCGTTGATTAGATCTTTGAAGATCTCATGTCACGTTGTGGATATTGTTAGTGTCCTTGTGGATCGGATCGGATCGGTTATACTCGTTGATGTGTTTTGATTATGATTTTGATAGTATTCAGGTTGATAATTAATAGGAGCTGGTTTAATGGATTGTTAGGATCTAACATTTGCGCTTGATCATGATGATAATGGATTGGTTCAAGTTGATGACGATTGAATCTAATGAGATATGCTATTGGATTCATTGACGAAGGGGATTGATGGAAAAAGCTTTGCTGTAGTAAGATTTTTCATTTGAATTTGACTTGTGATCCATATGTGACGAGGTTGGTGTCGATTGACGAGTGCAATTTTATGGGCTCAATAATGCTTGTTGTATAGAGGAAACTAACGTTGCGACGATCCTGTGAACTGAAAACTTCATTCAGAAATGGTATCCATCAAATAGTAAGTAGGCCTGAGTGTTTCTAGGTGATTGCACAAAAACGACTGCCCCTAGCATCCCTCAAATAGTAAATAGGCCTATGTGTTTCCCAAAAGCTCCTGTTGTCTCAATATTTTTTGGGACTACACATTTTTCCCTTTCAGGAGCCGTTCAGTGAGCACCCCTTGGGATAGAATATGTAAAAGGGAGGAATCCGCGTCCTAACCGGATATGAATAGAATACATATGCGAATTGGGCCCAACTGTTAACACAAAAACTTAAGCTGATAGGTAATGGGTTGACAGTTGGTCCAATTCATATATGTATTCTACTCAAGCTTGATTTGGGCGTAACAAAAATATTTTAGATTCCTAATTGCTATGTTTTCCCATTTCTTCTCTATGGTTCTCTCTTGTGTTGATAATCCAAGTAGTATTGGCTCGTTTCTTTTCTATTGTGTTGATAATCCTAGTAGTATTGACTTGTTTCTTTTCCCCTGTGCAGATAACATATGTTTCTACTTCTAAAGCAGAAACAGCCGATGGTTATTGAAAGTGAGGGAAGGTGTGATGTTTGTTACTGTCCTCATGTTACTTCTGGGTTATCCATTGTCCAGCAATAAACTGGTTTCCTGTTGAGGTGCTTCATAAAACTGCACCAGTGCTCCCTCTCTAGCTCTCTCCAATGTCTACCTGCACCAGAGGTTGCCAATGATCGAATCCCGTATCAGAGGTTTACTGAGGTTTATAACATTACTGGCTTCAAAATTATGCCTGTGTTGCTTCTCTTCATCGAACAGGTACATGATGGTCGTGTTGAACTTCTTTCCTGGTTTTGTTCTCGAATTGCTTTATGCTATGTTCTTATGCTTTTACCTTACCCGATAATTATCTCATGGAATTGCAATATGTTTGCTGCCCAAGCCCTAATGGACTGCCCACATGTCCCTGTATCCATACTACTAGTTGTACTCTAGACTACATCCGAAAGTGCCATGATGATCCTTAAACCCGTTAAGCAACGAACATCGTGCAGCTTACGTACTAAACCTTACCTTGCAAATTGTTTGGTCCAAAAATGTTTATAGTTTCTAGTTACAGGGAAACGAATTCGTATGTACTGCGCATATGGGGACTGGAGTATTGGACCATAACTTTGACATCATTCTATCTTAGCCGAGGACGAAGATGGAATTAGACTTCTATCTGTCTCTCTGTTCTTTGTATATTGTCATTATCAGTGAAAGTACTGGTAGTAAAAGATCATCATGCTGGATAGTAGGTGAAGAGAATACATCACCAGTCAACAATAGGACGTTTATTTGAGGACCTATTTCAATTTCTAGCTGTGAAGAAGATTGAAGGGTTGAAATTCTAGGTGTTAACCGTTACATAATCCTAGTGACCATAAAGGTGATGAGATATTACATACGCTTCAGCTCCCATGTACTAGTGTTTTGAGGACATTCTAGCTAGCGTCGCTCAACAAAGATTTATGAGAGGAAGGGAGTAGTTTAAGAAAGGATTGACAAGATCTCATCATCATCATCAAGGCCTTTGATTACGGTCGTCTTATAAGTTCTCTTCTTTCCACTTTGTATGGTGCAAAACGTTGATCGAGTTTTTGACTTGTTCTTGACCTCTATAATACCTTGCATGCCATTTTCTTCATGTCATCATCTTCTCTTTCGTTTCTTCACAAATTGTTTCACTTCTGCTCGCCAGTCTCGTTATTTCTTACATGTAACGTCGGGGGCTTCTGTCTGGATAACTTCACTTTTCTTCAATTATCTTCTCTGAACAACTTCTATCTACCAACGTATCCTAATGTTTTTAGAAGTTGTTTCTAATAAATCCGTTAGCAAACCTGTATGGTCATTTGCACCAAGTCTGTTTGTATTGTTCTTTTTTACTTCTAACCTTAACGCTATGGTAAAAAATGAAAATGGGTGGGGGCAGTACAGGGGGAATGGGGCACATTTGATGAAGAGCCAACTGCCAACAAAAGAGGGTAATGGTCAAAAAATCAGTCTGAAACACCAATAATAAATGCATTTGCATGAATTACTCTCCTCATTCAATGTGTCCAAACTTCAAAAACCCAAAATCTTCTCCCCGGTGATTTTCATTTATTCAGTGGTTTATCTACAAACTCTACTGTTAATCCTTTAATTCTTCACCTCATCTCACTCCCCTTTTCTATTCTTTGGCAAGAAATTGCTTTAAATATACTAACAGTTTTTAGAGATTTTTACATATAATCATCTCAAATCTTAAAAATTTATTTAAAAAAAATCATCTTAAATCTTCATGCTTTTAAAAACACTATTCAAATCATATAAAAATTTTAAAAACACTACTGAAATCATATGATGTTTTCAAAATAACTATTATCATTATTAAAATCATTATCTTGAACGACTTGTATTTTATTTTTCTCTTGTCTAATCTATTCATTTACATAGCTTTTGCATCTCTTTGTAAGAAAACCTATTTTCTCCATATTATTTCTTCAATTTCGTCAATATTTTTTTTTGTTCAAATCTTAATTATCTTATTAAATTTCTTTAATTCGACCACTTAAAGCATAATTATCATTATTTTAGATATAAATATGAAAATATCAAACAAGACAAAAGGGGAAAACATCAAAAATTGTTAAAATCGATGAATTCACTAACGACAACAGTTATTATGTAAATTTTATATACTTTAGATAATATTTTTATAAATATGAAGATTTAAGTTTTTTTTCTCTAGTAAATTTCTAAGATTTTTAGTGAATAATTGTGAGCAGTTCTTTCGTGAAATTTGGTGTAGCAGAGAAGAAAACCGAGGACCACAAGACTGCTGCCATGTCTTGTTCTGTTTTAGAGTATTACAGTAGCCATTGATGAGTGAGCCAGCCTGCTGTGTTTGTGTGTTGAAATTGAAAGTGGTACTCAGCTTCCTATATAATGATAAAACTTGTTTATTTATATCATCCTAATATATATATAATATATCATATTTAGTAATTTTTTTATTTTAAAAAATATTAAAATAATTATCATCTATTATAGTACATCCACTATCTCTTTTTACAACTTCTATAATAAATCTCATTATCATAAAAAAAAATATTCTTTCTTCATCAAATTCTCCACAAATTCAACGTATAAATTCACGTGTCGAGTCAAATATTGTTTATATTTTATAACGGAAGGAGTATTATGATTCTCAGTGATACGAAAGATCTATGTTCTCGTACGAAAGATCTATGTTCTTGTATAATTAGTTGTAGAAAGTTGTATAAACAGTGAAGGATAAAGGAAGAATTAGAAGGTGACTTGAATCTTTAGGGAGAAAAGTTATCTTGAATCATATCCTATGTACCAAACCTACCAATAATTGAGGGAAAAAATGACGCTTTGAAAGAGGAATTCCATAGAATAGCAATGAGTAGACTATTTTGTTACAAATGGTAACAATTATTATTTCCTTGCTGCAAAAATTTATAATGTGACAACTATAATTGTACTGTAGGCATTCTATGTTGTAGATATGGCCTTTCAGCATTTTGCACCGAACTCACTTTTTTCCTATATTTGTACACAGAATGGTCTAGTTTGATTGGACAAGGCCAAGCATATACAAGTGACATGATGGACCTCCTAAAGATAATGGTCCAAATTCTGGTGAATTGACAATCTCTCAAAATCAATGTCTAAACTTGTCATCTAGAATTGACAGGTTTTCTCAAGAGGTCAATGCTTGTTTGCTCTTTTATGAGCAAATGAGTCGAGTTATTGAGTACAAAAGCTTAGTGAGAGTAAATAGTCAATGACAGTATAGTGTGAGCTGAAGTATTACGGAATTATAGCAAGTTTAAGCTCGAATTGTGGCTATAGTCGATATCGGTGACAATGTCTAAAGGATGTTTAAGGATCAGGCATTCGGGGTTGCGGAAAGTTGTTCCGCTGTTTTAACATGTTTGTGAGATGTGATTGCTGGCCAAACAGACTCATGTCTATATCTCGAATTGAGATTCATGACTACTACTCAGAAACTTTTGATCAACAAGTTAGTGTGGAACTGATATCCAATTTTAGGTTCATGGCTTCATCTTGTGATAACTGGTGTTGGATTAAAGAGCAGCTAAATGTAAAATTTTTCTGAGGAAGCATTTTTCCTACGGGGATCATCTAGTAGTCTTCCGGCTGCTTTGATTCCGTTGTGTAGGAAAATTCTTGGCTGCGTTATTCAGCAAAGCTTTTCGTTGTTGCTTCATTGGTATATCATGTATTGTTTAGCTTGAATCAGGCGGTGATTGTTCTATCATAAGTTACGATATCGTTGTTGGTATCTTATCTGAAACCTGAGGTTATGTTGATTATGCACGCATGCATAATTATTATATATATCTTAATGTTGTTGCTGTAACAGATGCTAATTTCGTTACTGCCATCAAGCTAAGAGTTGTGTCAAATATCCTTTGGGCTGACTACACAGCGAACGAAGATGCTCTACAACATAGCTTCCATGCATATTTGCGTATATGTGTGTGCAAAGAGAAGGAGTATTGGGAAGAACCATATGAAATCCTTGACAGATCACTGATTCATGCTGCGGTGAAGAGACACAACAGTTTGCCAGGTTTTGAGTGAAAAGGCAAGTTTTCCCTCTGTAAATCAAAATATTGTGAAAATGGAATGCATCTTGTTAGGCATCAAGTGAATTCCTTGTGTGTTCTATGTAGAATATTAGAGATAAATTACATAGGCCGGAGTAAAGCAACGATCAAGATGTATTTGTTGCATCTAGTTAGAAAATAGTTTCTCTGTTATTCACAAAATGGATAAAACTATTTACGATCAGTCATCTTTATATCGTGTTTGTGACGAGATATCTAAATAATGATTGTTGTATTAAGGTGCGTTTGGCGCACTAAACATTTTCCCTTGCACATATACTGTAGCAGTGACCGAAACACTAGGAAAAAGTGGGTAAAAAGATTTCTGAGTAAGAGGGTACTGTGGTACTGCTATGCCCATTTAATTTGTTCTCAAGGTTCAAGAAAACAAACTCTCATCATGCCTTCTGTCCCTTGCCATTCGAATAGTATGGCACTTCAACTCCCTTTTTTTCTTCTCATCTTGTTCTTGCAGGCACTCAGATTATACTCTCCTCTATCCTCACCTCTAGCATTTACTGCTTCACAGTTATTACCATCCTCTACTCACTGAATAAATACACTCTCCTCATCCTCATATCATCACCATCTATCTTCATCACATCTTCTTCTTCGGGGCCTTGGTTTCACTTTCACCACAACCATGGCTGAACACCATGTGCTGGTGGTGTTGTGCAGCCATCTTGGAGCTGCCCGTGATCGTTGTTGTTGTCGTCGCCAAGAGGGTCCTAAGAAGCTGCTCGTTGTCGAGCTTCTGCTGTCAAGACGGCTTTTACGATTTTGAGTTGTGCTGGGGCGATATCTCTCCTGAGCTTATTCTTTTTACCTTCTTATCTCCTAAGCACGGACTTCACGAACGTCACTTGATTTTTCTTGACCTTGCAAGTCCTAGAGTGTGGCGAAGAAGTTGATCGGGAAGTTGAAAGCCATTGTCAGAGTGACTTAGGAGTTAAGATTCAAGGGTTTTTTTTTTCTTCTGTTTTTCATGATGTTGTGTTTTTTCAGATGTTTAAACACAGTCCGACTTATGTTAAGATTTTTGTATTTTAATCGTGGATGTTTCGTTTTTTTTATTTATCCCTTATCTTTGTCTCCCACTCTCTTCCTTTCCCTCTCAAATTTGCTCTCTCTTTTGGTCTGTTTGTATATGTACTGATGAGGATTCTTCCTCTTTGCTTCCATGTAATTGAAAACCAGTTAATGAAGGTGTATTGATATCAAGCTTTCTCAATTCACTGTCCAAACTGTTATGCTTCTGTTATCCTCTTCATTTTGTGATCATGGACTTGTAACACTTGTTCATACTTGAAGACTGAATGCTGGACTATCCGCTCCAGTTTCTTATATGCATTCGTGTTAACTCGTATGGCTCTCTTATGGAGTTTGCTGTATTCGCAGGCGAGACTGTTCCGTTTTTGTGCTTAATACATGTTGAGCTGTTGTAATCTTACTATATATCTTAGTCTTGTTATGTCGGCATAACATGCAGTCGATGAATGGCACGTTGATTTATTGTTCCCGTCCATAGAAAGATGTGGGAAAAAAAAAAAATCCCTTGCTGTTTCTATTTTGCCATTTCATTAGTCACATCTTAGAAACTTCTGCTGTGTAAAATTTGGCTGGTTGGGGCATAGATCTTGGCAATTGTCGTAACGCCTACAGGTGCTTTGAAGTTTGAAACCAGAACTGGTGTTGACGTGACAAGGATCTCTGTACAAATTTGAAGTATAAACCGAGATGATGATATACTTGTATCCTTGTCAAGGCGCCATTTTCTATAGGATGTTGTATGTGTAGTAATTGTACAATGTTATTTAGCGATCTTACACATATTGTTTAACGACAATGGCCTTGTAAAATGGAATGTAGCACTTGTTGAAGTAGTCTATGCATTGGACATCCAACTTTCATTCATAGAGCTCCTAAGAATTGTCTGTTCTCTTTTTCTACACGGAACACATTCCGATATTGACAATGAATTTGCATCTGGAATATTTCTATGCCCTTTCGAGCTAAAGCGGTGACAACGGACTTACCATTATGCGGTGCATGAACGAAGCTAGTTTGCTAATGTACTCATCATTCTCGTAAGCTCGAGAAATGTAGTTTGAAACTCAAATCAAAATTTTTCAGTATGTGATATTGTAAGAAGTCCAAACGTTGGGTCATCATGAACAGATTATGCACATAGCGATGAACAAATTCAATATTAGTTTTTCATGATCATGGATCAAACACAAAAAAATATACACAACAAATACATAACTTTTTCATCGTCTATTTTCTTCATTCTCAATACTGGAACTCAACCTTTACGGTTTTTTTTTTTTTTTTTTATCCCATACACCTTTCCTCATCCCCAAGTTACTTGAACAGTCAAAAAGCAAGCATAACAAAAAGCAGGAAAAAAAATTTCCCCCTCGCCGTCGTCTCCCTCTCTCGCCGGAACCCTACTCCGGCGCCGGCGAGGGCAAACGCACACGTTTTGTGTTTCGGTTAACGGTTTTTTTTCCCTCACCCCTGCTGACACACTATGCAGAAGCTCCGCGGTCTCCTCCGCACCTCAACGATCCTGAAATCAAGCGCAGTCCCTTCGCTGAAGAAGAAAGCCCTCAATTCGTGGTCGGCGGTTCAAGACACCTTCTACTCCACCAAGATCTGCTCGTTTGAATCGATTTTCTAGGTTTTCTGTTAGTGTTTCGGTTACTGGATTTGAAATTGCGTGATTGTGTGGATTGAGGGTGATTGTGGATTGAGTTATTGAGGCGAATGTGTTGTTTGTTTTGCAGGATACGTTTGAGAGGCATAAGGTTGTGTTTACGATCGGTACTTCGATTGCTTCGGTCGGCACGACGTTGATCGGTCGGTTTCTTGTGTTTTGATTGTTGATTTTGATGTTGTTTGTTGTTGATTGCAGTAGTTGGGGATAGGATTTGGTGGATAATTGATTGCCATTAAGCATTTTTGTTGTTACTGTTGGGTGAGAGTAAGTGTGATTCGGAATGAAATTCGTAAAATAGGGTAAATTTGTTGTATGGAATACCGGATTATGAACGATACGGGAAAATAAAAGGAGTTTGTGGGATGTTTTTGCTTAGTACATGTATGATACACAAAAATATGAGGATTGTGCTATGTCTTGAATGCTTGACTGCATAGATGGCGCTTCTGCAGCACTCAGCTTAAGCCTTAGGCATTGTGATGCAATAGGGCGGACGCTTTGCTTCGGCTCTGGCTTTTCAGTTATGTTGGGGTGTTTTTACATCTTGAGTTCTTACTTGTGAGTTATGATTTAGGGAATTAAGCCTTTTGCAATCATGCTCTGTGGGAATGTGAGAGACTTAGAAGGAACTTAATAACCCAGTCCCTAGCAATTTCTATTCTTCAAGTTTGCGATTGTAGAGCCAAAATGGGGAAGATGCAGTTTTAGGATGTAGTTTTCGTTTCATGGTAATCTGCTGCTTTGATTCCTGAATAAAAATTTATGCTGTTTATTTCGCAGGTTATTCCCTACGACATTATCATGAGACGAAAGTTGCCAGCCGACTTGATGCTATTGAGCAAGCTGTGAGTATTGACTCGTTGCTTCTCATGTTGGTTGATTTGCAATAGTTGTGGTAGCAGAAACTTACTTGTTATCTTGTCTATGATTTCTGCTTCTTGTTCTATTTCTGCGGCAGATGAAACAAACTCAGGATATGGAGCGGGAAGAGCTCAATAAGATTGTAACAGCAGGAAATATCAGCATTCCTTCTTGTGCAGCCACAGCAGGCACTGCCTTGGTTATCGGGTTTGTTGCCTTCCTTTTGCTTTGTTCTATAACCAGGATGCTCCTTCAAAGGTCAAAGTCATATTGTGTCAACTTTTATGGTAATTTGTTCTTTTCTCGTCTGAAACCTGAAGCATTGGTAAGTGGTAGTATGTTGGATTGACTTAGTTCAACAAAGTAGCCGAAATTCTTCACAAGGCTCACAAGAGTAATAAAATAACCGAGATCATTGATGCTTGTGACAAGGTTCGAGAGATAAGTGGTGGGAAGCAACTAGTTGATCTATGAAAACTCTGCTTCCTTTGTCCATTCGTCCATTCGTCCATTCGTCCATTCGTCCATTCGTCCTAGACTCACATCTAGGCATCTATTTATCACGGTTATGCTTTTCTCTGTTTCCTGGTTTATTTTTGATTTTTGCAATGTGTTCGAGGAGGGTTAGATGTGCCTTAGTCTTTTCCGCAACCCAGTTGAAAGTGTGCATCAGGTATTCATTTGCAATGGTTTATTTCAAGCTGATCCATCTGATCTACCTTTCATCTTGTCGGGAATGATCTTTTGGCGCAGATATGCCTTGGGGTGGCGTGGTGGAAGGTGGTATGCGAATAGGAAGTTCAGAAGGGAGCAAATGAAACTACTAGGACAGTCGAAACCCAGGAGGTGGAGACTCCAGTTAATCAGAAGACCATTACTATCCAGATTCAGACCAAACGGAAATGCAGCGAAGGCATCAGATGACCTGCAGACGGGTCAACCAGTAGCATCTCAGTCTAGTACATAGTATCCGCAGGTGATACAGGTCAAAGCCATAGCCAAGCTTTAGTAGTGAGTTGGATTGCTCACCGACCGCAGGTGAATACAGTTTTGATGTGTGTTGAAGTGTTTTGGCCGCAAATGACTTGATATCTTATTAAAACGCTTGGATTGGATACAGTTAGATTCATGTACGGTGTGCTATAAATCTGAGGCAGCAATATATAACCAGGTACATGCGAAGCTTCATCGATGCTATTCTTTACTTTGCTTCAAATCATTTGCCTTTCTCGAAACCAAGACTTCCCTAAACAAGTTTGTCCTGCATTTTCCCAGGAAACTTCTCAATCTTCATGGCGACTATTTGTTTTTGTTGTGTTTAAAGCACGAAACAGGCAACATAGATAGTCATACGTGGGTAAGACGGAATCGCCTCATGATGAAACTATGAGGGATGACTGTTTATTTGGCCACCTGATCATGTACAAGAATAACCTTCATTTCTACGCCTGATCTTCACCATTGACAGAGAACAATCTCGTTACTATCCTCTAAAACATGGTAAGATCAAATTCCGAAACCAAGCTCGACCTAGGAATGGTAAAGGTCAGGCCCAATTCTCAGCAGAGTGATATTGTAAATTTCAATGGGCTGGGCTTGACTGGGCCGGACAGCCCAAGAACGGTTGTGGGTTATATGGGCCTCGAACCGTTTTCTCCAAACTCGCCTTTCCCTAACCACCGGCGCAGGTCACCGGCGCGTCACAGCCAACCACCTCTCCTCCGCCGAGTCTCCTCCGCCTTGATCATCGGCGCCGGTCAAAACCTCGATGATCAATTCCAGCATGGATCATCGGATTTCGAAGCATCGCCGAGATCTTCTCCGATCGTGTAACCCTTGATGAATCGCCGTCGTTCTTCGACCCTGATCGGCCGCCTTGACTCGAAATTCGGAGCACATTGTATCGATGCAGGTGAGAAACTGCTTTCACCATTCGTAAATCTAATTCTTTCGGTCGATGCTGTTGAGTTTGGGGTGGTTTTGAAAGGGACTGGTAAGGTGTAGCGGCGAAAATGAAAATCAGTATCAGAAACAAATAATCAACAACAAAAATCTAAAACACTTATAAAATTCATAAGAATATTGTAATTAGATCTCACCTATTTTTGAGGCTATTAAATGGACTTACCTAATTAACTATTAATTAGACCTAATCACCTTGACTAGGTGAGAAAATTAGGTGTTAATTAATTATCCTGATTCCTATAAATAGAGCTCATTTGTAAGGTGTTATGTACACATTTTCAAGAGAAGAAAAACTCTCTTGCTCCCTCTAACCTCTCTCTAAAATATTATATTATTTTGTTAATTCCGATAATTATTTTTCGAAGAAATTAATCCGACGAAAACGTTTTTACTATAACACGTTATCAGCACGAAGTCTCCAACCGTCTGAGATCAAAAGGAAACGAAGGTATTTTATTATATTTACATGATTTGATTTTATTTGATTCATATTATATGATTATAATCTAAATAAAATAATTATGTTTTCATAGCCGGACGAAGTATCGTCTGAGTGGAAATCTATTTTAATAATATTTATGGTTCTATCGCCAGACGAAATATCGTCTGTGTGCAAACCTATTAATCAGTTTCAACACGTTGATGTAATTTACCCCTTTTATGTGGATCACCCGCAAGTTTGACGTGGTTTACCCCTTTTGTGTGGTTCACCCGTGAATATTGATGAGGTTGTTTTATTTTTTTGTGGTTTATCCGCAAATGACGAGAAATTTTATATCCCATGTTGGCGTACTTGTTTCAAGTGGTGTGAATTAACTTTTCTGTTTTTATTAAAGTACAACAAACGACGAAATGTCCTCCAATGATTAAGAAATAGAAAACAGAATTCGAAATAATCTTAATAAATTATTGTGTTAATTATTATTAGTAGTAGTCCTTAGTATTATAACAATCATTTATTTTCTCATTGTAATTAAATATATACATTGAGAATGTTATGAATAATAAAAGTTTTAATATATATGAATGAATAAAACATTTATCAGTTGTCACAGGATCTGATTGATTTTATATCATTTTTATCAGTAAATTAAATAGCTTACAATAAATCGCAGTATTATTGATAATAACTTAATAATTTTATTACTACTATCAAACTGTTATATCCATAAGTTTAATAAATTTATCATTTTGATGTGTTAAGAGAAATATGTCAAACCTTACAAAGTTGGAATTCAAAGCATTCGATCTATCAAGGAAAAACTACCTATCATGGATTCTTGATATTGAGTTGCACCTAGATGCCAAAGGTCTAAAACATATCATAATGAAGAACAATGAAGCAATTCCACAAGAAAATGTTCAAGCATTGATTTTTCTGAGGCATCACATCCATGAGAATTTGAAGTCTGAATATCTTACTGTCAAAAATCCATATGAATTATGGAGTAAT
>JAOVYX010017417.1:0-22291 GCA_035668315.1 Drosera spatulata
CTTTGGACTCCGACGATTGAATTCAAGGGCATTGTTTTTTTGTGCAATGTGGCACTGTTTTCACATCATAAATTCAAGGGCATACTGTTGCGTAGAAAAGACGTACTGTTGTCTTCGACGACGGACGTACTGTCGACTCTGATGACGTACTATCGACTTCGACGATGTACGATCAGTTCCGAGGATAGACGTAATGTCAATTATGGTTTTAAAGATGATGATTGTATTTATTGTAATTTGATTAAAAATTATATATTTTCTTTTTTAGTTATAAGGGTTAAGTTGGATTTTCATATTTTAGATAATTGATTGATAATTAAAAAAATATAATATGACCAAATGGTAAATAAGATGGAAAAAAATAATCAAATGATAATTTTTTCTATTAAAAAAGCTTACTTACATAGATATATAGAATATTGTATATTGAACTTGATAATTTGCTTCTTCATTTTTTTATTTTCGATAAATTGATGTAAGTATTACGGTTTACCTGCGTTGTTTATATTAGTCTTTAAACTCCATTATTTGATTGAATTTAAAAGATAAAGATAGAAAAATATAATATAAAACTCGACTTATTAAATAAAATAGAAAACTGACTCGTGTGTATTAATGTTTGAGAACCAAAAAAAAAATTATCGTGTTGTGAAATAAAGATCATATAATATCCTGAAAGATAAAATTATATAATTACTTAATGACGATTTCATATAAGAATATAACGTTTTGAGGATTTTTTTATATTTCTTTGTGAAATATTTCATATATATGATAATTATATATTTTCATTTGATCCAAATATTTTACGTTAGATTTGAGATATTAAAATTTATATTTAATTGGGATGATGATGGGATGAAAACATACGATGGATGGTGAGAGAAGGAGTCGTGATGTTGTTTTCATTTTAATCGATTAAGATATATGTTAGTTTAAATTCTATTTTGTTTAACTGATTTTTTTTAATGACAATAATGTCATGTCATTCCGTTATACCATTACTCCATTTACGAAAGAGATTGGATAATACGATATAAATTAGATATTAGATTAAATTAGATACATTCATTAATTTATAATATAAAATAATCAATATATAGCATTTATAGCAACTATTGATATGTTGTCACAGCATATATATATATATAAGTATTTCCGTTTTGATTATAATAGATACACTGCTCCATGTTTTTTTATCTCCTCATACGGTGTCACATGAAAGCTTCAACATTTTAGTTGTTAGAAGGATTAATTAACTGAGTCAATTCTGTTTGACTACAAAACTCTCTCTCTTTCTCTCTCTTTTTTTTCTCTTGCTTTGTTTTGAGAATGAACAATTTGTTGTATATGACACTCAACTATAAGAGCTACACCTGCGTGATTAATTAATTTGCGGTTACTTCCTGTTAATTTGCAGCCTATTAAAGTCATGAAATTCTAATACCACTCCGTTTAATAATTATATATAACATTTATTTATTCGGATTATTTTAAAATATATACAATATACAATATTTTCATATAAAAAAAATAACAAAAAATCATCATTTGTTACTGTACATCCATTATATCCTTTCACAACTGATACAATAAATCGTAATATCATCAAAAAAATATTTATTTTTATCAAATTATACATAAATTCAATATATATATATAAATTTTTGTGTCGGATCAAACCGTTATTTATTATTTGAAAAGTTTTGTGGCAAAGATCACATTATTTCTTTGTCCTTTTGTCGAAAAGGGTACTTTTGTCTTTACAGATGGTTTGCATTCTATCATGTGCAAAATGTATCAGAACAATACGTTTCGCGTTCTCATCCTTATGCTTAGTCTTTACAAGTGTTTAAATCTTGATTTTTTTTCAAGACGTTCAGACTTACGAAAAGGACCTTAATATGTGACGACGCAACAAAATTTGGAAATTTTTTTAATGTGTGTAATAAATCAAGTATTTAAGACAAAGTTACAAAGATAAGAACAGGAGATAAAGATGAAAGCAACACAGAACACCTTTTTCTTGTGAATCCAATAATTATTCCAGAATGAATGAAAGTATCAATAAAGTACGTACACTTGGCATGCATTAATTGGTCCATGAATTTGTTTTGGTAGTCCAGCATTTCACAACAAATGATTAAATCGATAATTTTTTGAGACCGTATGGTGCAAACTCGTGGTGTGCTCAAACGGTAAGACATTCCTTATCTGAAATATGAGGTCAAAGAGTTTGATATATTTAAGAGGACATCAGAAAATAACGTATTTAAAAAAAAATATTTAAGAGGATATATTTAAGAGTTTAATATATCTGAAAAATAATATATTTTTTTAAATATATAATAAGGATTAAATTATATATATTAATCCCTCGTCACATGTATCCTGTATTTTACGGGATTAGGTGGACATGTTGCTCTGTTGCTTTGTACAGTGGAAGCCCATATATGCACGTATCGGGCCATAGGTCATATATATTATTAGTCAGCTGGATCACTTTCTCTAGTTTGCATCATCCCTTAATTATGATCGAGAAAAGTATAGTATTATAATCCCAATGGATACAAGAAAAAGAATTAAGCCACATGCATACATGCATATACATGCATATGCAACAAGCTATGAATAGTGGTATCATATATTGAATCAAATTGATGGATCACTTGCAAAAGTTTAAATTTGGATACAGATTATCCAATAGATATATATTAATTGGACGGTTCATAGAACTTTCTATCCATCAACTAATTGTATTCAAAAGGTTTATATAATCTTAGAGTAATTTCACTACAAATCACTGAGTTTTTCTATCTGTTATACCGTATCAGATCAACAATATAACATTGCAAACTAGATCATATATAAGCGTAAAAACCAATGTGTATCAATGATCGTAGCGCACATTAGGTTTATAGGCAAGCCCACATGCATGCAACATAAGAAAACATATAAGGATCATACGTTTTGGTATGTCACCTTACAAATTTGTCACCAATTTCCATGTTATGTCACATTCATATGCGTGGGTGTGTGTCCTGTATATATAACAAGAAGGAAGCAGACATTTTTGGTCTCAAATGTGGTTTGGAAACTAATCAAATTTGGTAGTTAGCTGGCTTTCCTTCTATTGTAGAAAATCTACATGATGTGTTTCTAGTTAAAACAAAGGAAAAGGAGCATGAAACAAATGATCATATTATGTGAATACCACCATTGACATTTGAACTTCATATAGATAGATGGTTTTCTGATGTTCTCATTGCGAGTGAGAAAGACGGTTAGTTATCGAAACTATTAGGATCGGGTCACTTAACTAACCATATACTTCAACAAAATCAACCTTTATTTACCGTAAAATGTCCTCCATCAAATTCTTGAGTTGGCCGGTGTATGTGAACGATGACACGTTAGATCCATCGTCAACAACACGAAGATACGTGAAATATGTAATTATTGCAATAGTAATTAGACTATGATTTTTTGTTTTTATTAATGATTTCTTATTAATTCTCACATGCGTGCAATGCATTTGAGCTACCTTATTAGACTATCTAAAAAAGTTCACTATAGAGCTCATCTTGAGGGGGGACAAAAGTGTGCATTGTGCGATCTTAAAAGGGATCTCATTCTCATGATCATTCTAAGGAAATATCTCATATAAAGGTTTGTTGTAAAGTTAATTTTAAAGCTTCCCAACACGACGACACCGCGCCATTGAAGCGGACATTGTCATTATATGGCCTCGATATACTTTGCCTTAAAGTCTCACTAGCTAGGTGTTGTTACACGTTGCGATACTTTCATATGAAATGTCTATTTTCTAATTTGTGCAACAATTATTGGAAGTCGTTTTTCTTTTCCTTTGCTCATTTAAGTATTAGAAGTTGTTTCTTAGTGAATTCACCATTTGCTTGCCTTTTTGAATTATACACATGAATAGGTGAAAATTATGTTGTTATTATTATTTTGGAGACTTAATTCCACAAAGTTACGACATAAGAATTTTTGTTCCCATATTTTTAAATGCAAATCTTTCAAATTTAAACAAGATACGTAACTTGTAAGAATAAATTTAAAAGACACCTCACCGAAATTTTCCCTATGAATAACCTATATGTTCGAATGGAAAATGGAAATTGAAAGATAGACTAAGCTAATCATAAAGAAGATATATCGATAAAACGACTAAAGTGACCAATTTTTTTTAATTTTTTTTTTATAAATCGATAAATCAAAGCTTATTCCTATAGTCATAGACTCATCGATAGTGGCCCAATAAAGTGAAAAATTATTGTGGGAAAATGAGAAAAGATGCTGAAAACGATAGGTTAGAGCAAGTAGGATATACGTACAAAACGACTTAAAGTACTCCTATTTGTTTTGACTAATAACAAAAATAGACATTTTGATTTCTGGTTCAAATTATTTAAGCCATCATCATCGGAAAACAGTGCAATCGAAAAACAAAGTCCACAAATGAATGGATAAACATATCAAGCAGTCGTAATATTTATGACTTTCTGACATGATTGGTTATTACGTGATATGAAATTAGAATAGATTATTTATAATCTCTCATTCCAACAATATTCACATTTCACAACATTCACGGACATTTGGATAGTATGGTTTTGAAGACATTAAAATTTAACTCAACGCATGTAATCATTTATTAACATTGCAATGTCTCCATCACATAGGATTATAACATAAAATATTTAGGTTAAGAGAGGTAAGCTATCCAATCCAAGCATTTTTCAACCGAAAAGTAACTGTCAATCAGCCTAAAGAAAATAAACAGTTTGTGCAAAGGTTTGGTTCCATAACTGGCTAAGCTCACTCACGAGCCCATCACCTTGGCCCCATATTGAGGAGAGGTCTCACTATTAATGAAACATTTTATCCTATAAGTGACATTAGGGTTTAATTTATGAAAGTTGTGTTACGTAACAATGTTTCCTGATTTCCTCATTAGAAATAATAATAAAATTGACATTTCTGATGATATAATTGAGAAAACAATATTTATCATTGATTTAAGTGTTTTTTATAAACCGATAAAATAAAGATGAAGTCAACGGGTCATATAATCTCCACATATATTATGTGTAAGGAAAACAAAATGTAGACGATTTTATTACTTTCTTGACGCCAGACACACACTAAGATAATTTGGATTATTGCAATTATGGCTAAAGCTGTAATTTGGTCCAGGCCTAATTAATCTTTGCATTATCTTAATCCCTCAATTGCATTAATTCAAACCACATATACGTGCTTGTTACAGTATCAGTTGAGTGTGCAACCAAGCAAAAATATTATGGTGAAACAGAGCATGAGCCCCCACTACTCTCATCCACATGTACCTCATTTTTCCTCCTCTACCTATTGTACCCTTTCTAGTATCCCAATTGATTCACGGATTTGATTTGATATAATCCATAATCTTAGATGTATCATTCATTTCGATTTTTAACGCGTATGAAACTTTTTACATCACAGGACGTGGCTCTCGATCCAATCACATTAATCGTGAATTATGATATTGTTTCAAAGAGTGCTTCTCCAGAGAGTCCGACACCAAATCTATACCTTAGTAGCAACACATACAAACTGCTAGTTCACATTTCGACTCAAAAAATAAGCCATTGAGTTATCAATGGTTCCGACGTAATGGAAACCCCAACATATATTTGAGTGACGTTTAAGTATTGGATCGTTAGGATCTAATGGAATCAATTATCATATTAAATAATTAGGATTTTAACTTAAATCCAATAAATTTCATGATCCAAAATTTATATATGTATCCGCAATATCTTCATTCTATTCGATATTAATAAATTTTTCTTAACACTCTTAATACAATGACATATATTTTATAATAAAAATATGATATGATATACATAATCTTACCCGAATTTTGAATAACGGACAGTTTCCTCAATCATACTTCTCTTCTCCCCACCCTATAAAACCCATCTCCCACTCTCCCCTTCATCCTTACCCCGGCTCTCTTCCCATCTCACACAACTCCAGACTTCCAAGAAACCCATTTCACCTCAAACCCTCAAAAATGGAAGTGGAACTCATAAAGTGCGAGTGCTGTGGCCTCAAAGAAGAGTGCACAGGCGACTACATCAACACCATCAAGTCCAAATTCATAGGCAAGTTCCTCTGCGGCCTCTGCTCCGAGGCCGTCAGAGACGAAGTTACAAGATCATCATCATCTAATCCTACCAAACAGTACCTCGAAGTGGTCGAGGAGGCCGTGAAAGCACACATGTCGTTCTGCAGGAAGTATAAGTCGAATCCCGCCTTTCGTGTGGCTGACGGGATGCGACAGATGCTCAGGAGGAGGTCGTCGGAAAAGCTGGTGACGAGTGGTGCGAGTTCTGTGGGGTCATCGTCGTCGTCGGGAAAGAAGTATTCGAGGGCTTTGTCTCTTAGCAGTGCTCAGGTCGGGGACGAGTCGTCGTTAGTGATTCGTTAGGAGATGCTGATGAGTCGGATCTGGGAAGAACGAGATGTAACCGAGGATGAGAGATGATCCGATCCTCTGGTTTTGTTGTCAGAGATGGGATTTGGGAATAATCATGGTTTGGACTTGATGGGATGATCTGATTAGAATAGTTAATCTTGAGTGTCTCTCTTTTCGCTAATCTTGTAAATTTTGTTTTTGTACAGTGTAGTTTCTCATCAACGTTTTGTGTGCCTTCTCTTCTTGGTTTCAGCTCGTATTCCTAATGTGATGCTCAAGTTGATGGTCTAAACGGAAACCTATGTGATTTCTTCCTAGTCTGAGACGAGTATGATTTCTTCCGAGCCTGAACACTGATCACATGAATTTAAATTTAGATAGATTTTATCATTGAGTCAGTTTTTCTTAATTTCAATCGTTCTAAAAGACATATAATTTGGATGATGAACTTTCTCGTGGTTATACTCTCTCCAAAATGTAACAATTATTAATCTATTTATACTTATGGTCCGCACGCTATTAACTGAGGGAAAATTCCAAGTTCCAACTGTCTAAGCTAATCTTAATTGCAGTAAAAGCGGCCACAATATTCATACAGTATTTAAGATTTACATAGGAGGAATCTGTGCACGAAACCGTCAGAACGTACTATAAGTTGGACCATCCTATGTTTCGTTACGATGTTGAAGGTTTCATTATTAACGTCTCTCTTAGGTTCATGCGAAGAAGGTAGAATGAGGCAGTGAGGCAGTTAATCAGTTAGTGTCCTGCCTTGGAAATAAAGTGACCTGTGAGTACCGACTCTATTGTTTGTTCCACGTACTCAGTCACATGTGTAGGGAACGTTGGGCATAACTCTTGTTTGAGTCCCCCCAAAGCTAGAAACCAATAACATTTAGCTATGTTTGTTATGTGTACAACTACATTAAATAACCCAATTTGATACAAGGTTGCCAAGAATTGCAGCAGATAATGGGATGTTGAGATGTGCACCTCATGTAACCACCACCATGTTACCACATTGAAAGCATGTGACAGATGTTTGTTTCGAGAAATCGAGGATTGGAATAAACTTGGGAGTTGTTTAAAATTAAAAAAATCAAAATTAATAATAAAAATAAAAAATCTGTAAAAAAATTCAAAATCATTTTACATTGTAAAATAAATTTGTGTAAAAAAAATCTTGAATATTACATTTAGATGAAACAAGAAACAAAAAGTGAAAATCATTTTTTTCTTTTATTTCATCTATTTAAAAAACAAGAAACAAAGTGATAATAACAAACAATTCTATTTCATCAACCATTGAAATAAAAATAAAAAATAAAAAACAATATCAAACATGCCCTTTGTTATTGATGTCATCCTACTTTTGAAATGTTTATGTAAGAGTTTGGTGCTGTCACGATATGCCAATCCCTGATCATATGATTGAAGAAATGATTGTTTATCCTAGAGTCAAGTCTTCTGGACGGTCTCAGAGTTTACCTTTTGTCATCGTTCATAATTGTCGAAAAGGTGAGACACATGGGCCGTTCAGGGTACACAAGCCCGTACCATTAAGAGCCTGGCCCATCCATGTACTGGAGAATCTCTGCTGTTTGATTTTGTAGGATGAGGGTCCGGCCCATTAAAGACTTTTTGAGCACATGGTCTGAGCCCGTGTAGGTAATGGATCGATAACGTACTGGGCTTTGGCCCATATCTGAACCAACTCCCGAAGTTCTAATCAGCGTTCCAAGTTCGGCTTATGGACTGGGCTTTACACGTTGGTAGTAATGTCCAAACAAACATACCACCAAAAAAAGAAAAAGAAAACTATTGTCAAGACAGTTTTTGTTATAACAAAAACCACTACATTCACACAAAAAAATTGTATAACTTATTGCTCTCTCATAAGTCGTCGTGCCAATATCAAAAGGTGCATTAATCTGAAAATATCGACTTCCAAAAAGAAAGACAAAAACAACCCAGAATATCTTGTCAAATAGGTGACCAAGTTCACTGATAATTGAGGTTGTTTTCCATGGGATTGAAGCTTGAAGTGCATTGGTTCAAGCGAGATGGATCATGGAGTTATCTAACATATGCATATTTAATCCACACAGTGATGATGAAAGGTATCATTTTCTAATCTTTTTAATTTTCAACTCGATCCGATTTATTCATTCGTGGAACGATTTACTTAATCACACACGTTTCTGAAACATCACTAACCGAGGGACGAACAACAATCACTTGTTGATTATCGGAGCTATCTTTTCATTCGTTGTTTCTCACCGATAACTAGCTAGTACTACTATGATACCGAAGAAACATCAAGCGATGAAAACGAAAGTTTATATATTGACTAAAAGTTACGGGCAGAGTATCAAATCCTATAACCATTGATGATGGAAAATGACTGCTTCATGTAAGTTGGCAATTGGCATCCTATTCCTCATGACCTTTGCCTATTAAAGTGAAGCTTGTGAATTTCCTGGTAACTTCCGATGTTCATTCCTCTCCACTTGGCTTGTCCAAGTGTGATATCACCTTTTTGCCCTTTGAGCGTAACTACCATACCTGCCCAAGCTAGCCATTATAACATTAGGAATCACCTAATTGCTCGAGGTAATAAAAACGCGGTGAATCACGCATTTGATTGCCATTGAATTTCGAGCATTCAGTTTTGACCTTGATGATGATGATTCACCATTCGTTCATGAAACGATGTTTTAGGTCTCGAGTATGCTTTGAGAGTTACCTTTTACATGTGGTTTCTAGTTAGCTTTATAAATTTCTGAAGACATAAGATGCACATTTTCCGACTTATCAGCATAACTATTTTTTGCATTTGTTACAACAGGAAACGGGTGCCAAAGTTCCTGTAAGCTTCGTGGGAAGAAGCCAGGAGGCTTAATTAGTAGAAATATTGCTTTGACAAACCAATCATTCATTGTTTGCGAGAGGGGTAACGCGGAGATCGATGACTTCAAGATCTCTTGCATGCTCCTGGAAAAAGGGGTGAAATGACGAATGGGATCCCGGGCTGTACCTTTTGGTACAGCACAATGACTGTGTGGGATGGGAGCGTTCGATCAAAGATCTAATGATTCTCATTAATTATGTTGGGTTTTATGAGTTGATTTTTTTATAGGATTTTCATCCAAATTTTTTTAGATTTTATTTTATTTAGGATTTTTTTAAAAATATGATTTAGTTTTTCTTTTCAGAATTCTTAAATATTTTTGTTGTTGTGAAGGGCTTGTACTACAGCCCAATGATGGTGAAATGAGGCTTCATTTAATATAACAAATATTATATGTGAAAATAAGTTCATTTAACTTCCCTCTTCCTGTATAAATGACCCCCAATTATTCGAAAAAGTTTTACTATTTTCGTCCCATTGTATTTATTATTGTAGGTGAATTTTTTTAAATTATCAATCATATAATTTTTTTTTCTTCATTTTTTATTTTTAATCATATAAAAATTTTCAAATATGAAAATATTGTAAATAATTTGAAATAATCTTTAGTGATAAAACGTTATAATAACAATAGGACAAAGAGAGTGTTTGAAATGACTAAAAATTTTCTTAAACAAATATCGAGTTTATATCTTATGGATAAAGAAAACAAATGTTCAAAAGTTATGTTTTTTTTATGTATTCTTTCCCACTTCATCTAAGTCATGTGAGTATTGGTTTTAATAATAAATGAAATCAAATAAGTATTTTTTAATCAAATTATTATGTAACACTAATAATCATTTAAGTTATACTTCTTTCGTTCTAAAAGAATTACAACGCTTACTAAATTGAGATTTTTCAACTAAATTACAAAGCTATCACATTTGAAAATTTTTTTCTATAAAAATATTAAAACACGTCTATTTTATTTTATTAATCATCCCATTACAAAAATACCAAAACTAAATTACAACACTATCACACTAACTCATCTATTAATTTTCTCCTTTTTTTTGGTCCTTTCATTCAGACAAATCAAAAAAATAAAATGATCTTTATAATAAAATTCAACATATATATAGATTATGTTAAAAGAAAAAAAATCTCAGTTTAAGTTAGGTAAAATGAAAAACAAAACTCAGTTAAACATGTTCTCTATATCACGGACGTCAACCGTTTCTGTATATATATCAAGAACAGCTTCTCTCCCCGATCTCAAATTCATCGTCTTCCCCTTTCTCCCAAAATCCATGAATCAATCAACCACCCTGTCCCCTTCCTAATCCACCAAGCCTAATCTTCATGTTCAAATCCCCCCCTTCAATCTCAATCCCAATCCTCTTCATCCTCCTCCTAATCCTCCCCTCAATCTCCCAATCAATGACTCAAATCACCACCACCACAAACACCACCACCAATCCCCGCAAGCTCCGCCGCCTTCCCCACATATTCACGAAAACCCTAGAACTCCCGCTCTCTGCCGACGCCGACATCTCCCTCGAACACCACCCCAACTTCCTCCTCTACAGCAGCTCCCCCTCACCATCCCATCACGTGACCGCCAACGTGATCCAACTCCATCCCGGCTTGACCAAACTCGTCGTCCTCCTCGCAAACGGGACGGTGGATGATGGGTTGGGAGATGTGATGAGGCTGAGGTTGCCGGAGGGTGCGGTGCCGGAGCTGGCGACCGCCGCGGTGAGGGAGGGGATGTTGGAGGTGAAGGTGCCGATGAAGAAGGGTGGGGAGAGGTGGGAGAGGGGAATGTGTAGGGAGATGGCGATGGGAGGTGGTGGTGGTGACGGGGAGGGTCGGCGTGTGGTGGTTTGTTGATCTGGTGGGTTACTTATCCGATGTTAAAGACGCTATGCACCCATTGACATAAATGTTTATGTGTAACGTGGTGTTATGATACTAGGAAGAAAGTTGTGATAGGTATGATGTACGGGTGATACAACGAGGGGAATAAATAATGTGTGTAGCTTGGTTTTGGATGAGTTGATGCTTGGTTTGCAAGGGACAATGTACATATTGTGTCAAGTGCGCATATGGTACGTTCGAGTATATGTCAAGCATCAACGTTTTGTTATTCTTGTTGCATTGATCCTTGTTGAGTTACGCCGCTTTAAGATTTCACGATTTACTCAGAAATGACAACATGCTTGAACAAGGAATATGATACTGTGTTAGGTCGCGGATCATTTCACCATGATTGGTATCTTGAATTCTGTTTCAGCTTATGAAAGATCGTTTCTGTCGCAGAACAGCTGCTTTCCTATGGCTTGTTCCCAGGAAGTGAATGGATAAAGTGCTCTCCATTAACAACAGTAGGGATAATACGCACAATCTGTCATCCTCGACCTTGCCTCAAGTGCATGGCCGATACCAGCAAGTCGGCATTCATGCCGAGAATATGGATATCATCCTCGCTATCGTTGGGCATCGGGATGCGTCTTTTCCACTTCTCGAGGTTGAACGATTCGATGTTGGAGTGTAAAGTGTGTCCTGTGAGTTCCTCAACTCAAAACTCCTGTGTTTCCCCAGCCTTCGCCTTCTCTGTCTCCATCCGCGAGTATTCAATTTCCTGCTGCAACGTCGTTCTAAGATCTGGCATTCCGTCGAAGTTTTGCAACGGAGTATAAACCAAACCAGCAATCGCAGCAAGATTGCGTTCGTTGCAGTATACATCATGACATAGGAAAGTATGTCACTGTTCATAGTTTACCTACTTCTTCTAGACTGCTGCAATGTCGACTTTCCACAAAACAGTGGCAATAGACCCAAACAGACGAAGATCGTTCACAACTTCATCAAAGTCCATACTCACCATTGCTTGATAGGTTGAGACTCCAAGCGGTAATAAAACCAAAGTGTTCTGCGCGAATGCTTCCTTGGTATGATATCAGAACAGACTATAAACTCAAATCATGTCACTACAGATAAATACGGATACTTCATAAACAACTTTCACGACGTCATGCCATTTATGACGACAACAAGGATATTATAGAACCAGAGCATAAATCGGAATCTCATCTCATAGTTGTCATACAAACAAAGTTTGATCTCGATTTTCCTAACAAAAATCGAGCATTGGCAAATCACTATGGGTTACAACCAAAAAAGAACTGTTGTACCCACGCCAATAGTATTATGCAAGACAACAATATAACAACAGCATAGCATTCTGGGCATGATTCAGTATTAGTTATGTTCCTTCAGGTGCCTCTCTCAAGCATCTCCTGGTATCGCTTGAACGACTCCATCTTTTGCAACCGAATTTGTTTATGGAATCTCTTGATGAACAAGTCTGCCACATGGTCGATCTCTCCCTCTAAACTAAAATTTTGTCCCTCATTCTCTTTGGCTCGCTTTGCCATCTCGATAATCGAACCACCAAGGAGCCCATCCATATCCTCGTCGGCATCATCGACCATAGAATCTCCATAGCCTTGATCATATTCATGATCATCATATGCGACAGCAATGCCACCATCATCCTTTCCGCCAGCATCATCATCATCGATGCATACCTCGATCACTTCATCCCCAGCATTCAGAAGGGACTCATTACCCACAAGGTCTGTGGCATTGGTCGGGTCCTCATCTTCAGCATCTTTATCTTCGACTTTCTTGTCCAGCAAAGCGTGGAGCCGCACAGGAATTGAACCGAGCGACAACCTTCTAGTGCTCATCCATGAGAGAGCATGGAGGCGAGCTCTCATCACACCAATGTTCCTCCTAACACTCAACATTTTCACTGCAGCAATTGAGTTCAATAGCAACCTGAGACGCTGCACCAAAGCCGAAGCTTTATTCTTCATATCTATCGCCTCTTCTTTCCCTGTTAAAACTTGAAAATGCAAATGGACGAAGGAAATCCGGTCACATCGATTGCCTTTATATAGTAGCCGATGACACAAAGTAAGCATTATAGAGAAGTAATATAGAAGCTGAGGAAAGCGGAACTGGACAATGCTTTTCCTTCGCCGTGTTGCCCAGTAGGCTCAATTCAAAGCTGTGGCGCACATTCACTATTCCATATGAAGATGTTAGCAAAACTTATGATATTGGTGACTAAAGTGGAAAACTGAAACGAAAGCTACTTCATATCAGAAAGCCAAAGGAATCGAATAATCCGTAAAAGCAAGCATTCACAGGCCAATTATGCAAGTTAACCTTTTTTGCTTTCCTAACTCGTGCTGCTTTTCACCATGTGCAGGCAAAGCTACAATACATTTGAGCTAGCCTCTGGAGTATTGTGATATATAGCTGTCAATTAAATCGAGCTGATTATGAACAAGCACTACTGATGTTACATACGAACACTAGGAATGCGTTGATTTTTCGTCACCGGCCAAGAACATGATGTTGAAACTCCGAAGCGATATCGTAAATGTTACCGAGACTCAATGTAATTGCTGCCTAGGAAAGGAAACGAGGTGCTAACTAATGAATGCAGTGTGGAAGCAAATGCAGCAAAAGAAAGCACAACCAAAGATATGAACGTCCTTGGAATCGTTATTGCTGTCTCCACTCAGATACCATAAAAAACAGAAACAAAATCAGTAAAAATCCTGCCATTCAAATTTTGAATAGAAAACCATAGAAAAGGCGGCAAAAAGGATTCTAAACGAGGGAATTCATGTAGCCAGAAAGAACAATAATCAAGTGAGGATCGTGGAAGGAAACATTTGGTGTAAAAATAACATTTAGCTGCAACAAGCATGAGATAGAGTGATAGACAGCAGACCTCACTAAGTTCATGTATTGTTTTCTGTTTGTTATAAAAGCTAGGTAACTGTTGGAGTCCAACGTAATGTGCGTAGCAGTCAATGGGCTTGCAGAAATTTCTCCGAAATTCAAATATTATGAAGGGAGTCGTTCCATGAGCTGTCAAAGTTAGATGACCAGCTGAAGCACATATCTTAAACAATTCTTTCTCAAAGTAGCACACCTGCATGGAGTAAGAAAACATAATTGTGAATAAACAGGAGATGAATCTGATCTGATCAATTTAAAGCGAAAGCAGCAACGATTTTCCCTGTTACCGGCCCATTAAGGCAGGACCGGAAGGTTCAACAAATATAATCAGGTACCGGGATGGCTTTCGGTATATAGCAAAATCACAATTGAAAATAGATACGAAACGTGAATATGCTTACAGCCACCGGTAGACCCGGAGTTATTTAAACGTCATGCATAGCTGTGTACCATTGATCAAAATGTTCATACAAACCGGTACATCGGCTTCACGTCCTAATTGCCGATTTATTACGGATTACAAAAAATTGCAATGTGAAAATAATTAGAGCATGCGGATGTCATTTTTCTCATATAATTAAATGCAAAAGAACTCTGGTTAATATTTTCTAGTTGAAACCAATCGCAGAATTCAAGAAGTATACAAATCATGTTGTCAGCAAAAGCTGCATCAATAAGTTCATTGCTCTTAAATTTTCTCTATAACCATATCACCTATGCTAGATTGCAAATATTAAAAGGCTCAATGTTTTTTGAACATATCGAATCAGATTTTGGTTATTAACACATATTGTCACATACGCACAATACAACAACAAATACAGTCTCCTATAGACATATCAATACATACACATACATGTTACGTCATCATAATCGGGTGAAGTCCGATCATTCATTTCCAACTCTTTCCAGACATCAATACCATACTGTACCGTCTTCCGTGCCAAAAAGAACAGTTTCAGTTTATTAAGCACTTGCATTAGATTATAAAAGAAAAAAAAGTATAGTAGTGATGTGATAAAAAATTAAAAAGATGTTAGAATGTATGTTAATCGTAAAAATTAGTATGAGATAGAGAAATTCGACAAAGTTATCCCATGACTATAGTATTTTCTATTTTCATAGGTAAATTTACTGTAATATCATGTATAATGAAATATGAAAAGCAAAGAAGGGAGGAAACAGATAGAGACCCTGATGCTAGTGCTCTAAGTCCTTAATCGTATCAATATCCATAATCAGCACTTGCATTTCCTCATTCTAATCAAACCCATCATCTCCCGAATCACGACAAATCTCTCGTTCGATCAACGAGTAAAGCACAACACAAAAAGCCCATCAAATTTTATTTTATTCTCTTTTCCCAAAACTCAGACTACACTAGAAGGGACCAAGATACTATAGAGACTAGAAGTCCTCAAAACCCAAATTTGACCAAAACCCAATCGAGATCAATGGGAAAAGAATCTACCCATCGAGCAAAATATGGACCTAGCTGTAACAGCAATGAAAATAACTAAATAAAAATTTTTCAATGGCGTGCGGAAATTGTTGGAATTGTACCGAAGAAAACGCAGACGAGGAGAAGACGATGAGTGAGGAGAGCACATCGACGCCGACGGCGGCGGCTTATGGTTGGAAATGAAGGCGGCACCGGAAGAATGTATCTCGCTGGAACCTGACGGTGGCGGTTCACGGTGGTACTCTTCGCCGCCACCAGTCACATTGCTCACATATTCCCAATTGACTTTCACTTCTGACAAAACAATATGTTACTCTCCCCATTCACGCCCGGATCTAACATTATTTTGTCAGATAAATTTTGATTTAAATGGTAACCATCATCTATCTCAAATCTCTTCTGAAAAGGTCGAAACATATAGCAATGATGTTACGTTAAACTTCAATCACTGGAGAAAACTTGATCATTAATCAAGACCTTGTTCACATCACTGAAGTTTTCAAATTGGGTTAATTCATTTGGACAGAAGCGAAACGAGTTATCTAGTCGTGACTGTGACATAGTTTCTACTTAGTCCGAGGTGAACTATAAGTCGATAGCATTTCATGTACGTACAAACTACTTATATCATGAGAAAGAAGCTTCAAAATGATAAATTAAAACTATAGCAAATATTAAAACATTAATTTGTGACCACAAACGAACTGTCGTGTGGCTGGCACATATTATACGTCTACTTACTCAACACCACTAATTAAAACAGCATATGTGAAACAAAACAACTGATTTGATTCTTTTAGCCTTCCCATATATATATACACATATGTGAAACAAAACAACTGATTTGATTCTTTTAGCCTTCCCATATATATATACACATATGTGAAACAAAACAACTGATTTGATTCTTTTAGCCTTCCCCTATATATATATTAGATTAACATGTCTATAATCTCTCTTTAATTGGTGTTGGACCTAATCAATAGGGCATGAACATAAATCTCCTCAACCAAGGAATATTTTTTCTTAGAAATGTGTTCTCTAAGACTCCTGAATGTAAGAATGAACTTCGGTCGTGGATCCGTTCCTCTATTTTACTTAGAAACACTATTACGTGATATATTGAGTTGTTATATTGGTATCCATGATCCCGTGATTTGGAGAAATGTTGTTCATCATTGAACGAATCTTTCCTGACGTTTTCCAGTGCATAATTATAATATGCTTCTAATACTTGGTTTGTGCTTGGCTAATAGATACCGGCATAATTATAATGCCAAAAGCCGTGCGTAACAGATTTTGGACATCCCTAGCATGACTAGGATCCTGTCAATTGTCATTAATCATTGTCTAATGTTAACCCAACTAACCTACAGTAATTTTTCATTATAATCAGTCACAAATATATTAACGGGTTAATGTTTGTGTTGTAAAAGACAGTCAACTATGTCTTGCGAAACAATCTCCATCACTCATTTTTTTACAACATCAAAAAGAAAATAATTTTTAAAATCTGATTTTACCATTACTCACCCGCAGATATTTGATTATCTTTTACAACACAACCGTTTTTCAAATATATTAATACATGGTTAAGGTTGATCCCTTGATTAATCACCTTAAACACATGAGAAATGTTTTAATTCAAACAAGTCAAAAAGTGTAAACAACAAAATGACAACTTTTTCACGACCACAAAGGTCCAACGTAGAAGGTCTCCATCACTTCATCTATAAATATTGAGATGAAACCTTAGTACATCTCACTTCATCACAAGGTCATTTAATCAAATATGGCTTCTCCAAAAAGTTTACCACATCATCCATCTTGTTGATGATGCTCATCGGATTCACCATCTTGGCCGTCGACGTTACTGATGCACAAGGACTAGTGCCCGGCTTTTACAACACTTCGTGTCCTGAAGCCGAGGATATCGTTAGGAATGTGACTGCTCAGTATGTTATGATCGATCCATCTCTTGCTGCGTCCCTCTTGAGATTGACTTTCCACGATTGCTTCGTCAGGGTACGTATTCCAGGGACTTGGACTCGCAAAACGAGTGACGAAGTTTCTATTAATCATATGAACTCAAGCTGTAAAAATTATTCAGCGAACATACGAGCAAGGTTTATATTTCAGGAGCAAGTCTTATTCATAAGCTTGTTTTCATTTTTCAGGGGTGTGATGCATCTGTACTTTTGGAGCCAACAGCTGCTAACAACTTGACCGAGAAAACATATCCGCCTAACCTTTCACTACGAGGATTCGAGGTAATCGAGGCTGTCAAGGAGCAGTTGGAGGCGGCTTGTCCTGGTACTGTGTCTTGCGCCGACATTGTTCAGCTTTCTGGCCGAGATGCTGTTGAAGTGGTAAGTTTTAACCATATACTGCTAACAAATGGATGGTTATTTCTCTGTTGTTTAGTACAGGAAAAGAAAACATAATCAATGATCAGTTCGCGGATAAATAACGTTGTGGAAACTTCGAAAATTTTCAGGTTTATGGACCATCATGGCCAGTGCTCACCGGCAGGAGGGATGGGACAGTTTCCCTGGCAAGCGAAGCCGCCCAATATCTTCCTTCAGCTTATGGCAACATTACTAGTCTCAAGGAGAACTTCGCAGCAGTCGGGTTAAGCGTGAAGGATCTTGCAGTTTTATCATGTATGTAATCAATATGTGCTGGTTTTTCGATTATAACTTCAGATCGAGCTTCGAATATATCCCCTAACTCTTATCTGAAAAATTATATGCAGCTGCTCATACGATTGGAGTCAGCCACTGTGATTCATTCGCAACAAGACTCTATAACTACAGCGGGAACGGAGACACGGACCCTTCATTGGATCCAAACTACGCCGCTTTCTTGATGCAGAAGTGCCCACAGAACTACGACGACCAAACCGAAGTCAACATGGACGCTATCACGCCTTACAAGTTCGACTACAAGTATTTCGTTGGCATAACACAGAACAAAGGACTATTCGAGTCTGATGCAGCTCTTGTAAACGACGATGAGACCAACTCTTATCTGCAGTCGCAGGTTTCGACCCAGGGCTCGACATGGGTCCAAGACTTTGCCCAGTCAATGGCAAACATGTACCAGCTTAAGGTGCTCACTGGTACCGAAGGCGAAATCAGGCAAAAATGTGGTGATGTTAATTCATCATAACCATTTTGTCGACCATGTAAAAGAGTGTATCTTCATAAGAGAGTCTCGGAAATAAACGCCGAAAACCAGGCAAATTTTATTTGATATGTTCTGGACAAAGTCTCATACGTAACTATAGTTCATGAAGAGAAGCAAAAGAGACAAGGATTGAACATGTCGAGTTGCTATGATCCCAATAAAGAGCACGACCATGTAGTCGAAATTCAAGCTGTTTAAGCTGAGGACAGTAAACCTATTCATGGCTCGAAAGTCATGCTTTCTGCTTCCTTCCTCACGGACTCGAACAGCACAGAGGACAGGTATCGCTCTCCGAAACTTGGGAAAACCACCTTCAGATATCATAGGTGCCATGACAGGTATAATGTCAGAAGAGCAAACGCAAAAAATTGAGCATCTAGCAATCAATGGCAAAACCTTGATGATATATCTGAAAAATGTGAAGAGTATTTGACTTACGACTATGAGTTTTCCAGCATTCTCTGGCCTCTTAGCAACCTTGATCGCAGCTGCTGCTGCAGCGCCAGATGAAATACCGACCTGCAACATAGCACATAGTCAATCAACCAGATGCTAAAACCGAGTAAATCATCCCTTGACAGATTAAACAACACAACAGAGCTAGAGTTCCTGCATGCAACTGGAAAGACCTAGAGGCCCGGCTTCGAACCAAGCAATTGTGACTGAAGGACTATGCAATCAAGTCCTCTAGCGACCACAAAGACAGGTCACGACTCAGTATCCAGACCAATCCATTGACTTGTTTTGACCGGTTGCGACCTAGTTTTCTAGTCACGAGAAGCCGTTTTTAAAGCAACATGATTCACTGAGAACTTGACGTTGCAGGTGTTAACTTACCAGCAAACCTTCTTTCAAGGCAAGAAGCTTGGCTGTCTCCACAGCTTCATCACTAGACACCTGCCATTTCAAAATCACAGTTAGCTAATAGACTGGTTCTCAACATAGAAGTGATAGTAACATGAACGAAGACGACCAGGCCCAACAACAAGAAGCTACAATGAATGGTTTCATAGATTCTTACTTGAACGACTTCATCAATTGCGCCTACTTCCAGAACCCCAGGGACAAAACCAGCTCCAATACCTTGGATTTTGTGCGGGCCTTCAACACCAAAACATTAAGAGAAAGTTAGTAAAAGCACCGATCAATGATTTCGTTACAATGTTCTATGTAAACGAGGCAGGCTAAAAATCGTAATTGAAATTAGACTACAGCAAGAACAGTGTAATATTTGTGGACTAGTTAATCTAAGTCACATGAACAAGTTTTCTTGAGCATAAGGTGAGGTTTGGGTCTGTATTCCGCGTTGAATTTGGACATCTTCTTATGCCATTATTAAAAAAAAGTACACCTGTTGTCAAGTTATCGAACAAAAGAGCTGATAACTGACAGTTATGATACGCAGCTTATTGGACTGGTTTGACTCAAAAGGATCATATTCATATGTTTGGTTCAAAGTCCGATGTTTCGAATAAGTGCCCTCGGCATTCAGTCTGGTTTTTGGGAAAACACCAATCCGACCTGAACCACGATGAGCTCTACAAGGAGGTAATTTGTTTATCTAAAGCCAATTATCTCCCCAGAATGGAACATCGCCAGGTAGAAATCAAAACTAGCTGCTAGCCAAAGACTATCCAAGAGCAGGCTCATGCAGGTAGCTATGGCAAAACCGAACAGTACAAAACAGAACAGGAAACAAGCATCAATCTCAATAAAAAAACGTGTGAAAATCTGCACTGATCAACTCACCAGGTTTTCCTCCTGAGAGTACTGGACTTTCAGTTGGTTCGACACCATACAGCTACAAAAACCAAACACAACGAATTGGAAGAGATATATCAACATTATATAGAAAGCAGTCGCTGGACTTTTCCTCCTGAGAGTACTGGACTTTCAGTTGGTTCGACACCATACAGCTACAAAAACCAAACACAACGAATTGGAAGAGATATATCAACATTATATAGAAAGCAGTCGCTGAATAATTAAAGGACCTCTTAGCATTAGAAGGAACCATCAATGCAAATTGTTGTTGACAAGCAGGCGAACCTTTATGTCGGGGTTTTGCTCCTTCAGATATTTCCCAGCGCCAGTTATTGTACCTCCAGTTCCTATACCAGAAACAAGAGCATCGACTTTCCCACCCGATGCCGTCCAAATCTCCGGCCCAGTAGTTTCATAGTGGATCTAAAGAGCACATTCAGTGTCAACGACATTTTCATACCACGTAAACACAACCACAAGCGGTCACACAGCTCCATAGGCAGCATGGACATTCAACTTGAGACACCACTTTAAGTGGCTACAGTTTAAGAGATATTTTCAGCAGCGATATCAACAGAAAAAAAGACACCTTGGGGTTGGCGGGATTTTCGAACTGCTGGAGGATGTAGGAGTTGGGTGTCTTGGCCAATATCTCTTCGGCCTTTTGAACAGCCCCTTTCATGCCCTTTGCAGGATCTGTCAACACCAGCTCGGCTCCAAAAGCCCTGAGGATGATTCTTCTCTCAAGACTCATTGATGCCGGCATGGTGATGATGAGCTTGTAACCCTTGGCAGCTGCCATAAACGCCAACGCAATTCCAGTGTTGCCACTGGTGGGTTCAATCAGGACGCTCTTCAGACAACAGCAAAAAACAAAAAGGGAAAATAAAGAGAAAATGTCAGCAGTATCAAGTATGAACCAAGAAACTTTCCAAATCATGCTTTTCGCAGAACTAGAGAAAAATTTTGATTTAACAATCGCCGCATGTATAAAAACACAATTATGACCAACTTTCATTAATACAGAGTGTACTCTCGGTATCCCCCCCAGGTCACCGTGATCACCATCCCAAACCCTGCATTACCTTTTAAGGGTTTCTCCGAAAGATAATCTGAGATAAAGGACAGAATATGTAGCAATCAACTGGATCTAGAAGAAAAAAGGATGAGTTCTGGCCCAAAAGAGGTGTACTAGATTGAAGGATAAGTAAACTTCAGGCAAGTAGAAGAGATACAATTGACGCACACCAATCTCAACATTTTCAAAACAAAAAAATGCTACTTGTGAAGATAAGAAAATGCTTGTTCAAAGAGAAGGAAATATCAATTTAGTCAGAAAGCATAAAAGGAACCAACCTGAAGTAAAAGCTTAAATTCATAGGATAGACATGAGACTATTTTATTTTCCACTAAAAGATCCTTGGCCTTGAGAATCGTTGACCTTTGAGATATTTGAATCAAGGCCAAGTCTACATCAAGTAACAGACAATTAAAACGAAGGTAAACTCACTGCGGTTCATGTACAGTCTCCAAAGACAGTGCTTAAAAATGGTTTACTTCGAGGATTACAATGGTGATAAATGGGAGCTTCAGTAATCAAGCAATTCATTAACTCGCATGATGAAACAAATTTATAGGAAGTTGCAAACCTGTCCAGGGGTGATGAGGCCCT
>JAOVYX010017418.1:0-22288 GCA_035668315.1 Drosera spatulata
GCTTGATTTGTCCCGAGTGCATCAGACGAGTCTTGCTGCTTCATTTGGTGATTGCTTGTGGGAAAAAAGGGAGCGGGTCCCACGGAGGGAAAGTAAAAAGAAGCAACGCACTAACAGCTTTTACCTTCCTGTGTAGAATAGCTTTGGCATCGGCACTACCAAGTTTAGTGCATCATACCCTTTGATATGGTGACAACAACATTAAGATGGCATATAGCATCATTCTTTGCAGTATCATTGTGCAATGTTTCTACTGATCTCATGTATCTGGTTCCTGTGTCTTCTTTCTAATGGTATGAATTTTAACTGTTCACCATGTTTCAAAAATCTGCTTGAAGAGTCATCTGGTCTACTCTGCAATTTTTGTACCTGAAATTCATGAATATTGTGGTGGCATCACGCTTCTCACTCTCACGGTGGATTGAATGGCAGAAAGACATCTGTTCCCGCCGTCGAACAGAATTACAATCATTTTATTTGATTTGATAATTTATGTGTGCGTTATTCTTTGATGTAAAGATTAAATTATCTTTTGATTTTTATGAGTGAAAGGAGTGAGAAAAAGAAAAATAAGAGGAAAAATGATGGAGTGGGTTGATATGATATAAAGTAATAATAGAGATGTTTTGATATTTTTGTAGAGAAAAGTTTTCAAATAGAATAAGATTGTAATTTAATTAAAATGATCCAATTTAATAAATGTTGTAATTTTGTTGGGACGGAGGGATTATATGCTAAGAGAACTTGTGCATCATTCAGACTCGTTGTTCGGATAAAAACGACAGCAATATAAATAGATCATGAATCTGTTCTCCTATTGCTAATTAGTATTAGAAATGAATATAATGCTTATACAAAATCTTACAACACTTACTTTATTTCCTTATTTGAAAATAATTTTATAGTATTAAAATAACTACAATATCCCAGTACACTCCACTACATTCTCCCTCATTCTTTTTTATCCTTTTACATCAAACACACCATCATCATCAAAAATCATAATATACTAATAAAAATATATCAAATTTAACACATATAAAAAATTGATCCGGGTCAAACAGTTACTTCCTCCGTCTCATTCAAATTGCAACACTTTCGTTTTTTGATCAGCCAATTCAAATTACAATATTTTCTTATTTATCAATTTTTTTCATACAAAAATATTAAACTATCCCTATTTTATATCACATCAACCACCCATCATCATTTCTCTTTCTTTTTTTCTTCATCTTTCTACCTCTTATACTCATAAAGATAAATTGGATATTTTTTTTAAATTTAACATATATATAAATATATATGTCGGATCCATCCATAATAATTTCAAGAAGACGGAGAAAATATAAGATATATGAGATTGAGGAAGTATTTTTTATGAGACAGAGCCAATAGTTTCTTACGCAAGCAACACACATTTCCCTCAAATGGTAAATCAACTTAATCGAAATTTTTCGAAGAGTTTTGATTCAAATTGCAAATCAAACGATTGATTCCTGTCAACTTGCCTTATGTTATTACACACTATAAGATGACAATGACTATTTGTCCCATATCACAAAAAGAGAGATTTGTTGCCCCTTCAGAAAAGAATGAAAAAAAAAAAAAAAAAAAAGTGAGGGTTGAAGTTCTCGTTGAAAAGGGAACCTGTCGGTTCAACAGTGAGTCAGAGGTTGACAACTCAACCATTGTGTCAACTATGCCATTTTCACAATTTCCGGATAAAAAACCTTCGTCCAATTGATCAATGACCTGCTTCCGCTTAATAAACGTGAAAATTGCTTGAAACTGTTTTTTTTTTTTTTTTTTCTAATTACAGATAAATGGTATACATCTTTTTATTTTTATCAAAAGATACTTTTTTTTTTTTTGAAAAAACACACACCTCTTACCTGATAGGTCCTTATCCTCTTATTTCTTTCTTTTATCGTCGTCAATCAGATCCTCTAGTTTACTTTCTCACGTCGGTTACACAAGGCAATGATTTTTTTACTGTGATCCCATGGTTCCATTAATTTCCTTTGTTCTGGTTTAAACTTCATCTCCTCTCCCAATCATCATCCTCTCTTCTCAGTCAACTAATTTCTCCCCAATCATCACTCACTTGAAATAATGAATCCAGTTTGCGAAGAATTCGATCCACAAGATCTCAGTTAGCGTCGCCTTCCCTTTGATTTTGGTGGCCAAGGTCCGATTTATCGTCGAAGAGGAAACGACGACGACGACGACGACGACGGAGTTCCCAGTTGCCATCCTCGATTCAAAGAGGTTTGATCTATATAATTTGTACTGAGAAGTATACTTTCTGATTCTGTTCCTTATCATTTAGCAAAGCAACTTTGCTCCTTTCGATTGACGATCTGGAAGACCCACTGCGCTGTTGACGATAAGCAACCTATTTGTGGCCTTCATCAGGTTCTCTCGAGAGGAGGATTTCATGTCAGGGAATGACATTAATTGGAAAGGTCAGGTGTTCTCAAAGATGCGAAACTACAATGTGACGAGTACAGATTGCAGTATGTTCACATTGTGATTTTGCGGCGGATTTTGATTGCGCGTTTTATAAAGCAGTCCACTGTTTGCATTCCGATCTCGGTGTGTGTGTGTATATTTTTTTCCGTGGTGCCAATGAGTATGGTAAACAATGGCTTCGTGATTATTTAGTGTTTTTCGATGATAGTAGTCATGTGTTTGACGTACTTTTTCATTTTCTTTATGCATTGTTTAGTTTTTCAATGAGGGTGGCAACGTGTTCGTCGAACTGTTTCACTCCCATTGTGTACAGTTTAATGTTTTTCGACCATGATGACATTGTATTTGACGTATTGTTTCAATTCATTCGTGGGTTATTTTGTGTTTTTCGATGATGGTGTCAATGTGTTTGAGGCAAGTGGATTTTGATAACTATGTCGATAAATTGAAGGAAAAGAATTATGGGATTTGAATATTATATTTTCTTTTATAAATTGATTTTTTTGTAATTGATTAATATATCTTCTATTTCTTTTTATTGGTAATTATTTCTATATTTTTCTCGAGAACAAATAATATCATGATTTGAATTTATAAACTTATTGATAATAAAAATTTTATATTATGATTTAATGATAATTAATGAAATAAAAAATAACCTATTGTTAATTCTCTGTTGATTTTATCATGTGTGACACTAATCAAGGAAATAACTCTGGCACTATAATAAAAGAAGTGTGATTTTAGAAATAATAAAGTGACTTTATTGTAAATTTTTATAATGATTGACTCTACCTTAGTGCTTAATATTTCTTTCATCCCAAGTAACTTTTGGATTTAACACAATAATATTTATATATTTTATATTTTATTATAAAGATTTATTTGTTTTTTAAATTGTGTGAGTAAAAGAAGTGAGAAAAAAAAAGATGAGAAATAATAGTGGGATGAGTTAAGATGATATAAAGTAAAAAAAAACTCAAAATGTTTTTATTTTTTTTTAGATGAAAGGTGTCCAAATAAGAACCAAGTTATTTGGGGCCCATAAATTATTTCATTACCTTTACGAAAGAAATTGAAAGGGAAAACACCTTTCCAAGTTATCACCCGCTCATTTTAAATTAATTAAAATAATTTATTTTTAAATTATCTTAAAATGAATAAAATAATTTTTTTTAATCTTTTCATACAAGAAAAAAATTAAAATAACTCATTTGGTACAATAGACTTTTTTATTATAAAACAAAATTTCTCTTTATTAGTATTCTCTCTATCCCATATTAATTACAACGTTAGTATAATATTTACACTATTTATTTCACATTTCAAAGCAGTACTTTTTAGTAGTAAACAATTTGATGCGAATGATATTTTAGTTCAGGATTATAATTCGTGATATATATTATATTTGATATTTTATGATAAATTTATAAAAAAATATCGTTTGATAGTCTTGTGAATCATTTGTAACGCTGTCATCTTTTTTGCTTATGTGTACATACGATGCGATCATTATGGGACAAAGGGAGTAATGCATAGATGCAACACATACTCTCTCTGTCCTCAAAAAATTGAAACACTTACTCCCTCTACCTCATAATTTTTGCAACGACATATATTTTGAAATATTTCGTTCTTATTTTTAACGATATCAGAAGAATCTTAACTTGTCTCAAGATTAAAGGATTGTTTGATATCACTGTCAAAACTATAAAAACCAAAACCTGTAACAGAAATTGAAAATCAACAATGAAAATCAGGTGATTTCTTATATAAGAAAAAATGAATAATATACTCATCAGAAATCTGAAACAGAACATCATTTTTTTAGTCTTCTATTTTCAGCTTCTGTTTTAGCAATTTGAGAATCAGAAAATAGAAAACATGAAATAGAATCAGAAACAAACACTTATGTTTCATCAACCGATGAAACGAAAATAGAAAATAAAAAACAGGAATCAACAACGATACTAGATAATTTCTAAAGTTTACAACTTAATCTATCATTAACATTATAAAAAATGATATTTGATCGTACTAAATTATATCTTGAAATACGTACAGTTATAAATAAATAAATAAAATTACATATCAGATCAACTCATCCAATTTTTTTTTCACTCTATCATTTACGTAAATCAAAAAGACAATTTTTTTTTTACCATAATAATCAATAAATAAATATATTTTAAAATTAAATCAATCGATCGTAGTTATTTCAACCGATCGAGGGAGTACACGAGTACTCATATACTCACATGGGTCAACGTTTCAATTTTGGTTGGGAAGAATTACTACATCACTTCTTTTTTCAGCACTGCAATTATTCTATTGCCTTTTCGCTTTCATCATCCAACACCAGATCGCTAACCTCTGACACATCCACTGTTTTTTCTCCCTTCTCCTCCTCCTCCTCCTCCTCTTCACTTCTGCACTCCTCTCAAAATAACTCACAGTAGCCGTTGGATTCTGATTTTGATTTGAATTTGTCTCCTCCCAATTCAATTCCCTCACCATCATCCTCTGCCCTGGCTCAAATTCGCTGTTCACTGAATCTTTCCAATTTTCTCTCAAATTCCAATTCTTTCCAAAAGTAAAAAATAAAAAAAATCCAGTGTTTAATTTCTGGGCACCAATTTTTTTTCCCAATTTGAAAAAAAAAAAAACAAAAAACAGAGAATTGTATTCATCCCATTGAATTATCGTATTCAATTTCTCATCTTCTTCCAACGTTGCATCTTTTTCTCGTTTCACGTTATTTTTGTAACGTTCCCACGTTTCCACTTTCCAGGCAGTTGAGCTTTGTTTGTTTTCTTCTCTCTCAATCTGAAAAATCCGGTCTTTTTATTTTTCTGAGTTTCTTTGTATTTATCATAATCTCAATTAAATCCTCCTTTTTCATTTCACTATCTCAGAGTTTCTAGGAGGAAAAAAAAAAAAAGGGAACTCATTATTCGGTGACCCACTTGTCTCAGGAACGTGAAAACTGTTTCTTATACTTCCCCTCCATATAATTAATTTCTCATCTTGGAGAAAAAGCCCCATTTCTTGGAGCTACGAATCATAGTTTCTGTTGAAACCCTTTCCATATTTCCCTGTGTTTATGTGTTATAGAGCAAGTTTGATTGGTTAAGACCGATCTTTTCTTGTATTGAGTCGCGATTCAACAACCCTATAGGGTTTCATCATTGGTTATGTTGATTTGGGTTTCAAGAATGGGAGTTTTCGCAAGTGGGATGATTTATTTCATGATTTTGGGAGCATTGGTTGATGATGTTAAAGGGCTTGGAGTGAACTGGGGAACTCAGGCAACACACAAGTTGCCACCAAAAACAGTGGTTCAGATGCTGAAGGACAATGGGATAACCAAAGTGAAGCTGTTCGATGCTGATCAGACTACAATGAGTGCTCTCGCTGGTTCGAATATTGAGGTTATGGTTGCGATCCCTAATGATCAGCTGGTGGCGATGAATGATTATGGGCGGGCTAAGAGTTGGGTGCAGAAGAACGTGACGCGGTATCATTTCGACGGAGGTGTTAATATAACGTGAGCTAGCTTCTGCTTCTTTCTTGTTGGTTGGTTTCTGATGGAGGCTTGGTTCGATTGATGTGGTTTAGTTGATTGATGATTGGAAAGATTACTTGGTGATGTTTATCCTTTTGTTGTTGAAAGTAATCTGTTGTGTTCTTGTTTTGAATCATGTCTTCTTATTTTGCATTGTTGGAAATTGGTGAGCAATTTAGACATCTTGGTTAGCTGATTTTTGTAGTTTATTGACAACTTACAGCAATTGTATGTATTCAATGACTCCCCCTAATCCGATTTAGGACGATCAAAGGTAGTTGCTAAGGTTATCTTAAGCTTCTATAGATTGAGCTACAGGCTACTGATCTGGTATTGTAGGATGTGTGATAGCTAGTTCAGATGTTGCTATCCGCACCTATTTAGCAGGGCCGGATGCATTGTCCATGATAGAAAACAAAAAGGCATTTGTGTGAGCGGGCATGCTAGATGGAGCTTTGATAGTGTTCGTTGATCAGCGTCAAACAATTGAGTCGCACAAATGTTGTAGACCTGTGGTTCGTATATGTGCAGCTTCACATGGCCTTAGCATTTCGCAGTTGACGTCCAATAGAAACGACTAATTAAGATGTGTCCAAACAGTAGAAGACATGAAATCTTGACTTGTTTATATCTGTGTTGACGAGGTTTCTTTGTATACTATCTTGTAAGTACATGAGTAAATCTGATGTCATGCTTGTACTTCGTCCTTTGCACACACAGGTTCAATCAGAAAGTTCTTTGTTCTAAAACACGTATGTGATTGGTTGCAGGTATGTAGCCGTGGGGAATGAACCTTTCCTATCGTCATACAATAACTCATTCCTCAATGTGACGTTCCCAGCTCTCAAAAACATTCAGAATGCCCTCAATGAAGCCGGAGTTGGAAATACCACAAAGGCAACTATTCCACAAAATGCAGATGTGTACGAGGGAAGTGTCCCTTCAGCAGGCAGGTTCAGGTCCGACATAAGTGACCTGATGACGCAGATTGTGGCGTTCCTGAGCCAAAACAACGCCCCCTTTACAGTGAACATCTACCCTTTCCTCAGCCTCTATGGTAATGAGGACTTCCCCATCAACTACGCGTTCTTCGACGGGGGATACAGTATTTCTGATAACGGGGTCATTTACACCAATGTCTTTGATGCCAACTTCGACACGTTGGTCTCTGCGATGAAGGCAATTAACTATGGACATGTCCCCATCTTTGTTGGGGAAGTCGGATGGCCAACAGATGGGGACAAGAACGCCAATATAAACTATGCCGTAAGGTTCTATAATGGTCTTTTACCGAAACTTGCAAGCAACAAGGGAACCCCGCTTCATCCTGGATTCATAGAGGTGTACTTGTTTGCACTCATCGACGAAGATGCAAAGAGTATCGCGCCAGGGAACTTCGAAAGGCATTGGGGGATATTCAGATATGACGGGCAGCCTAAATTCCCAATGGACCTCTCAGGTGCAAATAATGGCGCTTATCTTCTTGGTGCAAAGGGTGTGCCTTACTATGCCAATCAATGGTGTATGTTTAATCCAAATGCCACTGATCTGAGCAAGCTTGGCGACAATATCAACTTTGCTTGCACCTTTGCTGACTGCACGCCTCTCGGGTATCGTTCTTCTTGTAATGGTCTTGATGCCAATGGCAACGCTTCCTACGCGTTTAATGTCTACTACCAGACACAGAACCAGGCAGATGAGGCATGCGATTTTGAAGGTCTTGCCGTCGTTACTACTCAGAATATCTCTCAATCAAATTGCAATTTCACTATCCAAATAGCTACCTCATCTTCTTCGCCACAGCAAGCGCCCATGAGCCTGCTATTACTGATACTGTTGATGTTTTGGTACATTTAGATTACCATTTTTTGTGTATCTTATGTGACTTATGCTGGTGATCTTGTCGTCTTCTTTTTTTTTTTTTCCCCCTTTTTTTTTGTTCATCTTTTGACACCATGATTGTAGAGTATTCTTTGATGAAGTAATGAATTATTCGGGATCTCATGGGATTATCTATGTCATGATGGGAGCACTACATCCAAAAATTCTACTCGGACTTCGATTTGTTGTTTTCAATTGCTGATAGCGTCACGCTGATGTGATGCTGCCTCGTGTTCTGATATATCTCATACCCTTGTGTCTACCTCCACGGATGAGGATTGCCATTCTCCTGTGTACTGTCCCAAACAAAAACAGCAAACCATTCGCCAAAAAAAAAAAAAACAAAAAACAAAAAAAACCACAACACACGCGACAAATGGCATGGCACAAAGACCCGAAAAAAAAAAAAAAAAAAACGAACTGCAGGTGATCCTGCTCCCTACCTCCACACCACTCTTATGATGAAGTCACTGTTATTATTCCGCTCCGGTTCCATCCCTCCTTTTGGTTCGGTTCTGAACCGGTTTCATTTGAGTTACATTTGGTTCCAGTTTCATATGGTTCGGTTCCAATTATAACTTATAGGTTATGTTTGCGGGTAAGGTGAAAATGCATTACCCAGGCTACCCGAAGGCAGCAAGCTGTACAAAAGTAGCAGAAACGCTCACACGCATGAGCATTGACAAAAAGCTACCCATCAAAGGTTTATATTGACCATATTACAAATTAATAGCAGATGGACGTCGGGACACACCCCTGAGCCAAAATGAGTCTCCACGAATCCCAGGGGGATCATTAGACAACATACAACTAAAATGCTCCAATTCTCCACAAGCCTGAGATTCTCTTGATTATCTGGAAAGCCTTGAAGGAGACAAGCTTCGCCCTTGATCACAGCTTGAACATGTTGAAGTATAGCATGGTCTGACAACGTGGCTGCTCGAAAGAGAATATCATTTCTAGTTCTCCAGACAACATAAATAAGAGATAGATAAGAGATCCTACCCAACACATGCTTCAGAGATGAGCCTTCAAGGATCTGGCTATATAGTTCCAGATTTTGAGTGCATATACCACTAGGGCGAGGGAGAAGGTTCAAATCTGCCCATATAGCTGCCAAACGGGAGAGCTTCAAACACTGGAAAAAGAGATGATCATGAGATTCCAACTGAGTCTTACAGAAAGCACAAAGATTAGCAAAGATACGACCCATAGATAACAATCGATCTTGAGTGCTAAGTCTCCCATGTGCCATAAGCCAAGCAATAAAACAATGTCTTGGAACATTCCTTTTACACCAGAGAGCTCCATGAGCTCCTCACAACTTTAACGCGAATGACTACCCAAAGAGATGAGACTGTAAATAAGCCATTTGACGTCAGTTTCCAGTAGCATGAGTCATGACTCACTAGTATAGGAGGAGGGCTCAGTTGATCATTTTCGAGATGACCTCAGGGATATTCCAACTTCCTTTATGAATAAGAACCTCAACAGAAGCTCTCCCGCCAAAGAGGGTATCATAAGCTGGCACAAGAGGGGTTTGAAGGTAGAGGGGTCCGTTAGCAGTCCAGGAGTCATACCAAAGAGCGATAGATCTCCCATTTCAAACCCTCCAAGCAATGAATGGTTGAACTGACTCTCTCAACTTAAGAAGGTTCCTCCATGCCCAAGAGCAGTTGTGCGGAATACTAATATTCCATTCTCTGGGGCTTCATTTCTCTGACATTGCATGATTCTGTTGGAGCTAGGTGCAGGACTCTTATTAAGCTGGGGGGATTTAGTATGGCTGCATTGCTTCTTACCGTTTTTGGCTCTCACCTCTTGAAATTCCTCAACAGAGGATTTGTTTTGGGACGGGGTGTCCTGATCAAGGGATGGGGTGGGGATAACTTCAGCAGGGGTGGGTTCCTGGTACACATGACCAAATATTCTGCACTTGTGGACTATTTGAGGTCTCTATTTATATTCCATCTTGATGACTTGTTCTCTTCCATGCATCCCACAACCGAATCAACAACTCGAGGCTGGAAAGCATCAACTTTCCCACATACTCGAAGGCAAGCCATTCTCATAAAGGATTCTATAATCCTATCAGCAAATAGTGGCTTGCCCACCACACTAGCAACTTCACTAATGTCCTTCAGACATAAGTTCGCCAGGAACATTATAGAAGTTAACCCACAAGGATAACCAATCAAACTGTTTCTTGCACAAATCCATACCAGCAGACCATTGTTCCACGATTAATGGCCTACTTTGAATAAGCCAAGGACCACCTTCTATAATGCCATGTCTTGCCTCAGCAATATGGAAGAAAAAGAAGCCTTTGTCTTGACCAAGACCTCGTCTAAGCCATCTTTACCCCAGAGATTCGTTATAGCTTTCTCCACCAGCCTGAAAGGGAATTTATAATCACCAACCAAGCAGTATTTTCACTTGGGATTCATACCAGCCAGAGTTTCCTCACGTGGTTCGATAACCACAACACCATCTACCAGCTTAGGAGAGACATATGACAGGTTAATCTTCTTTTCAGTGGTTTAGAGCTAACGAGGGACACATAGGAGATACCAGGTTTAACCAGACGAGTGGAGCCATTACCAGAGGGTCGTTGACGATAGGACCCCCTTTTTCCATAGTACGAGATGGGATAGGGTTATCAATGATGGGATTTTATCCTTCGGACGAGCAATCATAGCTTTTGCTTCGTCTAGCTCTCTACGAGCTCTCGTTGTTTCATCACAGCAGCCATACCAGAGGTCCATCCATCGACGTTACGCAGCTCGGCATGAGAGGGTTCAAAGCTTAAGGGGGGAGTCCATCCAAAAGGTTCGACGAATTCAAGCCAAAAATCACCGCGGGCGAAATCATATTAGGACCATTCATATCGGAATCTGAGTGCGGGGGAAGACAATGACCACAATGGGTCCATGGTTAGGACTAGGTGAAGTAGAGGGCGGAGAACCACCCCCAGTGACCGGAGTCACCATTGGATTTGCCGAGGATCCAAGGCCAAGGCTGAATTTGGTGGGGGGGAAGAAACTAGGGTTTTTGGGTTGTCAGGAAATTGCTCTATCAGAGCAATGTCCCGCCTTCTCTTCCTAGTTCTGGCACAGCTTCCATGGCTAGCCACATAAAAGGATAGGTATGGCTGGCAATTAAATAATAAATCCAACGGTTATCTTCTAATCCTGGAATTGAATGGTTTGGATTAAATTTGATTTTAATAGGTTTGAATTATTTTTGGATTAAATCTGATTCTAATGGGTTTGAGTTGTTTCATGATCCTAAATCTGATTCTAATGGGTTTGAGTTGTTTCATGATCCTAAATCTGATTCTAATGGGTTTGAATTGTTTTTTCTTTTGTCTATGTTATAATTAGCTCAATGTCACTTCTTTGTGAAGCCTAGGCATTAAGTGTGTAAGACACTAGTGAGACTTTGTCGAGGGATTTTCCTTCTCATCGTCGGTTGTGTGTATGCTTTGTGTACGTAAAAACATGCATAATAGTTAGTTTTGTGTGAGAGTGTGTGTTTGGAGAAAAAGAACAAATAGGATGGTTTGATCGGTCAAGTTCAGGGGAGCGGATCAACGTCCATGTAATGTCCGATCGTCCTCAAATTTGGTCAGAGCGTACACGACACGTGATTCTTCAAATCCAACGGTCAATTTCATGACGGGATTCTCCTAAGCACAGATATTTAGCAGGAACAACAGCTTGCATCTTGCCTCTGTTTTGATGATCTCTTTTCTTTTTTCTCTTGTGTGTTGTTACCTTGATGTTGTTGTCTAGTAAACCTAGAGAGGACCTCTGTGTGTTCATTATGTTAAGATAGTGGAGTTTTGAAGCACACTACGATCCCGTGATTTTTACTTCCCATGTCGAGGAGGTTTTCCACATTAAAATTATGTGTTTTTTTCGTTAATGCTTTGGATGTATTATGTGCATTATTACAGTTTCCTGATAGGTACACATAAAAAGAAGACGTGTTAATTCTGTTATGGTAATCCTCCTAGCATCTCTGCAGTACAAACAAACCATCCAACACATTCCAGATGCGTGGCCATCTATATGCATGAGACACGAAATCAAGCACATAATTGTGTATCATTCTCATAAAAATCGGGATCTCTGGTCGGTTGTAAATGATAGTATACCAGTATATTGACCACCAAAGAATGAACTTTTTTCATGCTTTGAAGCAAGGAATTACAGCTTGAGATTGGTCACAACATTGAACGTGCTCAACTTTTTGGGAGAATATGACGAGTATCGAATTGGTATATCTGTGAAGAAACATCTATCGAGAATAGCCTTCTTGTGACTAAATGCGTCAAAAGAGAACTTGCCATGATATACGTTTATTCCACACATCTATCATTTCCTTTCAATGAAATCGTATTAACCAAGACAAGGGAAAAGAGGATTAAACCCTCATGAAGTATTGAGCCATGATAAATGATCTCCATTAAATTTAAAAATAAACACTTAACCTTTTTATGTAGAGAAAATTGTATATTTTCGACAAAAATCCCATTAAAGATAGTTTACAGAGGGATTATTAGCATATTCTTCACAAATTTCAGAAGAAATTGTTTTATTTTGGCTCAAAATATAAATCAAAGGTGTTAATAAGGAGGTCATGAGTTAAAGTTCAAAGGGGTCATCTGTCACTCACGAATAATTCGGGGGATTTAATGCTTTTTTTCCATCAAGACAAATGTATCAACTCAGTAGAAACTCAATATATCAAATACCACAGAATAATAAAACTCAGTATACATCTTTTGAAACTACTTAAATTTTACATCATAGGCAAGCAAAATGTCCCTAAATAACACTATTAGAAACTTAGTGTACCAAATGCCTGCACCAGGAAATAACTTGTAACCTAATTACAGTAAGCCAAACTCCAAACAATGCCAATAAAAAAGATTCTAATTACGTTGAACCTCCACTCAGCAAACAATACGAACGATCAACTCATTCACAAACGATCGACACTCAACAAATAATACCAAAGGCTCGAAATTTTGTAAACCACTTCAAGATCTATTTCTTTGTTGCAGCTTCATCGGCCTACATTAGAATGACATTGACAAAAAAAATCAATATAAATATGTGATCGCTTTGTTTTGGCAATGTTCTATAACATAAAAGGTTAGCCTGAAATATGAGATCGCTTGATGTAGCTTCCTCTTCGGACATCCCGTAATGTAAGGTTTTCCATTGCAATATTTGCATGTTTTCTGTTTGCTTTGAAAGGGTCTCTTCTAAACCAGATTTTATCCTCTTAGCCATCTTTGAACGATCGTTAGTCTTCACTGAAACGATGAGATCTTTAACAGGTACTTGCGAAATGGGCTCTAAGAGAGACGTGGCCACGTAAGAGTTAACATACTCATCTCCTGGCGTTGGTCGTGCACTTGCTTCAGCCACTTTTGGACACACGCCCATCTCTAGTTCTTTGGAAAGTCATCAAGAACCTCTTTAAGTTGATTGTTTTGCTCCCTCCCCGGCCCTTTTAAAAGTACTTGTTTTTTACCATAATAATGCATCCTTTTCATCATTCACTACTTCTTTTCCAAGTTCATTTGGATTAGGCCTATACCTTATATCAAGAGTCCATCTATGCTAAATACTCCAATCCGAAAGGGTTGAAAAATCCTTTTTCCTCGTGATATACATGATGTGTTTGCATAATATACCAATTGTCTCGAATAAAAACTTCAGATTTTTGGTACATCTAGGAGTGTTTTGTTATCATCAATGAGGTTCAAATCTACAAAACAGAAGAGTCAAGATCAGTGAATCACCAAAGTACAGATTAGTGGATCAGCAGAGTACGGATGAATTGGATGAGGTCTTCAGGTCAGAAGAGGAGAACACTAGTCATTTCAGTGACACCCATTCCAGCATTACTCCATGACCTTCCCCCACTAAACGACAGACCTGAACCTCTTATCCACAGGTCCAGCACGCGGTCACAGGGTTGCTCTAATACCATACTGTAACTCCCTAACCAAATCCTTGCTACCAAGAACCGCTCGTCAGGCTGACAATTGACCCCACAGACCAACACTAGTCCTTTCAGTGTGCTTTAGCCTCACTCGCGCACACCCTGGAAAACTTCCCAGGAGGTCACCCATCCCAGCATTACTCCACGTTAAGCACGCTTAACTGCGGAGTTCTAAAGTGATGGGCTACCGAAAAGGAAGGTGCACCTTGTTGGTATAGGTAGTATTATCAAACCATTTAAGCATTTTTTTGGGATATTACATACACCCATCCCAGCATTACTCCACGTTAAGCATGCTTAACTGCGGAGTTCTAAAGTGATAGGCTACCAAAAAGGAAGGTGCATCTTGTTGGTATAGGTAGTATTATCAAACCATTTAAGCATTTTCTTGGGATATTACATACACCTCCACTTAAAGAACGCAACGTCCTCGTTGCTACTTCAAGCACGACACATAGTCCAAGAACCTTCCTCGGCTAGGCAACTGATCTGGATCTCTTGTCCACAGGTCCAACACACGATCGCAGGGTTGCTCTGATACCATTCTGTAACACCCCAAGAACCGCTCGCCAAGCTGACAATTGACCCTACAGATCAACACTAGTCCTTTCAGTGCGCTTTGACCTCACTCGAGCATGCCCTGAGAAACGTCCCAGGAGGTCACCCATCCCAGCATTACTTCACATTAAGCACGCTTTACTGCGAAGTTCTAAAGTAAAAGGCTACCGAAAAGAAAGGTGCACCTTATCGGTATAGGTAATATTATCAAACATTTAAGCATTTCTTTGGGGTATTACAGTTTGGTATGTCCCTGGTCTGAAAAGAAACTTGATATCGATGGGTCGACTTATTTTCAGAAAGTGTAGCGTATCAGTTCAAGAAGAAGACATGAGAGTTTATGTTGGTTTGGTGATGTGGATCCAAGTACGACCCTTAGATTTTGGATTCTGACGCTGTGTGTCATGCTATTTTTGATAGGAGTCTGTTTAATACGTTTGAGCTTTGTGGAGGTTCGTTGTAAATGGGTAATGATGCAGTTTGTGAGGTTACTTGAATTGGTTCAGTCAAAGTGAGGATGTTTGATGGTATTGGTTGTACCCGTGGACATGTTTGGTATGTCCCGGGTCAGAAAAGAAACTTGATATCGGTGGGTCAACTTATTTTCAGAAACTGTAGCGTATCAATTCGAGAAAAAAACATGAGAGTTTGTGTTGGTTGGTGGACGTAGTGGAGCAGTTACTCCTTTGAATGGGAGTTTAGAGTTTCTGAGTTCTCGTAAGAGTGGGGCGCAGAAGCGTGTGAGCTTCGTGAAAGTGCCTATAGAGAGTCCCAAGATCTAGAGTGATAGCGAGATTGTAAAGAGGCAACTGTGACAGGGTTGCATGATAGAGGCTATAATTCTTGGTTGAGGAAGATTGTTGAGCATGGAGAGTTTTTTAGACGACGTGTGTACAAGAGCGAAAGGAAATGTTGCATGAGGAACGTCGGACACGCTTCAAGGAATGGCTCTAGTACTTGTGTTGGTGATAAGTTGTATGGTGGAAGTCAGCAATTGTTTGGGAGGTCAAGGAACTCTGTGTGGAAGTGGAAGAAGTTGTCAGTTTTAGCAGTTTCTACCACTTGCATTGCTACGTGATGTTAGTATGGGATCGTCGATAAGTGTGATGAGTTTTGTGTTGAGTTGTTGGTTTGGGAATTAGTCTCAAGTGGAAGATTTTGTTGGAGTAGTGGTCGTGATTGGGTGAATTGGAAGAGATCGAGTTGGAATACGGCACGGGCCGTGCGTGGCGAGCACAGTCCTGCATGGTGTTTTTCCTGAGCCCTCGACACACGGGAAAAGGGAGGTCGTGCCTACCCCAACACAGCTGTGCGATCTTTTGCAAGATGGCGTGCAGTGTTTCTCTGAGATTTTGGATTTAATCTGTTTAAATCTTATTTTCTTTAGGTCAATCAGATTTAGTGGAATTAGGATTATTTTTTGGGTCTATAAATAGCCCTTTTAACAATAATCGCTATATCAGTTTTTCTCTCTATAATGGATCTCGTTCATAGTCGTGGGTTTTTCTTCCCCTTTAGGGTTTTCACAAATAAATCGTGTGTCTCTTCTCTTTTATTGTTTGATCTCGCGTGTGAATCGATCATAACAAGACATTTCTGTTTCACAAAGATAAAGTTTCTTTTTTCTTTTTTGAAATAGAGTATCTAGGAAAAAATAAGTAAGGAGGGTTTTTTTTTTTCTTTTAATCAATGGCTTTCTATGACAATATTGTAACTGAGATTTTTACATATAGTCACCTCAAATCTTCATATTTACAAAAACACTATTCAAATTATATGAATTTTTAAAAACACTACTCAAATCATATGATATTTTCAAAATAACTGTTCTATTTAGTAAAACCATTATCTTGAACGATTTTTTATTTTATTTTTCTCCTCTCTAATTATTCATCAGCATAACTTTTTCATCCCTTGAAAACCTATTGTTTTCACATTATTTTTTCAATTTCATTAACTGTTCTATTTCTCAAAATTTAGTTATCTTATTAAATTTTTCTGATTCGACTATTCAAATCATAATAATGGTTTTTTTTATGTAAAGATGAAAATATTAAACAGAGAGAAAAGGAAAAAAAATCAAAAGTTATTAAATGAATGGATTCATTAATGGTAACAAGTGTTATATAAATTTCATATGATTTAGATAGTGTTTTTATAAATACGAAGATTTGATGTAGTTTTTGTAAGTTACTAAATGTTATGCTTTTAAAAAAAAAACAATAATGGATACTTTCCTATTATTCATGTAAACAAAAATATTCCAAATTCGATAATTATAGGATGATTCATATTTATCAGCGAAAAAAAACAGGTGCACAAGAAGTTCACAAACACGACATTTGAAGTTTCAACTGTTCATAAATGGATGGAGGAGGACCTGTTGACATAGTATATGTGAGGTGGGAAGATAGATGATGAGATTGGACCGTGTTTAGAATGAGAGGATATTGGTCCTGCTGAGATAAAACCTAAGAGGAGGCAAGTGTAGTTAAGCTGAGGCAGCTGCAAACAAGGATTATGCCTGATAACACTTGGGAGCAGTCTGATTTGTTACGGTTGCAAGAATTCATCATGGATATTGGAGGATATTGGAATCATCCGATTTGTGTATCATCGATGATGGAAGCAATCGGAACGAAATCAGACAGGGAGTAAGCGTGTTTTCCATACAAGAATGTTAGCACCATCGAGCATTTCAGCATTGCTAAAATATACTGAGCATTGCTGATTGATATGATCCAAAATGCTTGAACTATTTGATATTCAGAATACAAAAGAGCATTTGTCTATACAAATGCGCTAAGCAAATACCTAACAAGTAACAAACTAAAGCTAGGATAAATCAATTGTGAATCAACTTCACAGCATGAACAGAAAAGCTGCCTAAAACTAGTTGTGCTAGGTGACTGATATCCATCGGATGAGCATCAGTTGGTTGTTGGGCATTGTATGCTCGTCCTCCAAGAATCACATTGACTGCTTCAGTAGGATGAAAGTAGTCCCAAAATATGTATTCGTTTCTGTTTGGACATGGAATGCTCCGATGTTGGCACAAGCCAGTCGTTCCCACCTTGCAGCAGCTATCATTCAACACTTTGAAACCTGAAAGTAAGAGGGTAGTAAATTTTAGTACTACTGAACACTGATATGCATGGTTCATAATGAACTTGCAGTAGTTACAAGCCGGATGCCATAACTTCAAAATGCAGCCAAAGCGAGGACCGCATGTATTACAGTGAAAGCAACAAATTAATCTTTTCAATGCGTCAATATGTTGTGTTGCAGAGTTCAACAATGAAAACGTGTGCAATGAAACGACAGACCACTTCGAATGAACGTTGATATGATTACCTTGAGTAGGAGAAAACTGCATTCCTATGATGTTTATGTAGGTGAACTTTGAATCAGTCAATCTGGTATTGAGATCATCGACTAGAGCGACGAGCTTCTGGTTGAAGATGTTGGCTGCACTATTGACATCATCCCGACAGGAAGACCCATTCGTGTTGCCATATACAGCAACCTGAGCAAGGGTGCAGCCTAATGGTCCAAGCCCAAACAATGCCACCTTCCTAGCCCCACTGTTGTACAATTGCTGGAATAAAGAACTATTAGAGATGCTAAACTCACATTAAAGTTTGGGTAAAGTCTGTAGCAGTATAAATAGATCATGGGTCTCTCCTCCTATTACCAATTGGTTTTAGTAGTGAATCTCATGTTTCTACAAAAAATATTCAGTCATACATATTGCAGATTTAGTGAATAGAAAATCAAGAGATTCACCCAAGGAAACAGTTCAAGGTTCATAATATATTGGTTAAATCAGCATATGCATCTCTGGTGCGAATACCTCTAGACATGAGTACTGATTAATAATGACCTCTCGTGCGAGAGATGAATGAGCTTAGGTACTGGTTGCGGAGTGTAAACTCGAACTGCAAATTTCATGTACCTGTATCTGTCTCGAGTAGCTGTCAATGAGCATTGTGGTGAATTGATCCACAGTAAACTGTATACTGCTTCCGTATCCACTCTTGGGCGCGAAATAGTTGTTGATGAAATCGTTACTTCCTATGTTAATCGTGTACAAACACTCGTTCAAAAGTGAGTCAGCTGAGCCACCTAGCTTAAAACGAAGTCTTGAGACGATATCCTTGTGGTTCTCCATTTGTGCATCGAGGCATATGTGCGAACCCTGTTAAAGAGAAAGAGGTAAGCAGAACTGAAGGTTGAAATAAACACTTAAGAAGAAGTTGGTAGATTTCTGATTAGCTTGATGAAGGTATCACGGATATTCCAGTGTTTCAACTTTCCATGTTACCGTATGTGAGAACAGAATGCTCATGTATGAATGAGAATAGTACTATGGTAATTTAGTTACCAGAAATTTTCCGGTTTCGCCAATGATGCCTGCTCCTCCAGATGCATAATTGACACCTTTGGTTATATCACAACGCAATCCTTCCGTATATGATGGGATGTAGCTTGTGAATCCCAGTTGTTCAGCTGCAAAAAAGAGTACACTCATTATAAATCTTAAAACTAATTGGCAACAAGATACCGTTACAAAACTTTAGATAGAAGAGAAAACGAAAGCTCATAAAGACCAATTATACATTGTATAACGATAATCAACACCACCAATCAATCTCACAACAGTTTAAAGGAAACTAGATAGGCGAGTCCAAGTTTCTGTAGTATCATATTTTACGTTTCGGTACAAGTTTCTTTGATATCAATCGGCTTTTTCACAAACTCATTTACACAAGACAGAGGAACATAGGAACAGACTAAACATCCGAAACAAAAATCAGTTAAAACAAAGACAACAATCTATTACTACTTACCAATGATATCAGGCACGGTTCTGCCATTAGTAAACCGTCCAGTCGCTACAGCTCCATGAAAATCAATTCCATAAGGTGCATAATTCACCTTAGCGCTCGTTAGTAGAGCATTGTTATTGCCATTATCCGACAAAGAATCTCCGAATATAAAATAGCATGGGACTTGAGGACCAAAATCATTGGTCGAACCAGCAGTCATCCTGGCCGACACCATTAGCACAAAGCTAATGATGATCAATGCACGTAACGGAACATTCTCCATGGTGTTGCAACAGTGCTTGGTCGGATGAGAGGTGTTTCAGGATGTAGAATAATTTTGATAACAGGAGAACGATAAACCACTTATGATATATATAGATGACGAACTAGACTATCTTGTCGTAATGAGATTCTATGAAAGTAATAAATAAACAAAATTGCAATGAACTTGGAAACGATGATAATCAAGGCAACAACATTTAACTAGTTTAGTTAAATTTATGATGGAAAGAATCTACCAGATTAAGACACGTTTCTATTAGTTATTATAGGAAAGAATATCCAAGGTTAAGTTTCCTTTGTAATTATCTACCATTCTTTGGATTTAGTTTTGGTTTTAAGAGGTGAACCAATTTGGAAACTAAAGGATATCCTAAAGACTTTCCCGCCATGTCTATTATTGAATAATAAGAATTTGCCACCAGAATTTCTTGCAAGCAACGAAAATAGACAAAGAAAAAAAAGGGTGAGAAAGAGAGGCTAGAAAGTTAAAGTACGTGGAAACTTTTTTTTGTTTATTTTTTTTGGTCATGTTTGGAAATCTCATTAGATTTCTTCCCTGTAATCCAAAGAGAACAAGAACGTGCCGTATGTACTCTTTTTTTTTTTTTTTTTTTCAGTACATGAGACTTGTGTTTATTATAAAAAAATTGACAAGGGATTTTTTCCCTATTATCATATAATAGGAAGAAGATGAGGCTAATTCGGCAAATCAAGGATCAATCTTGAAGAATGATCAAGATATGGTCAAAATGATAAAACACTTAATAGATGAAAAGATGGATAACTCGGAAAGAGAGAAGAACGAAGGGAGAAAAGTCTCTTATTTATCTGAAAAGATACTCCAAAGTATATCACCTGATCGATTCAAGATGCCTCTGTTGGAAACTTATGATGGAATCATAGACCCGAGTTCACACGTCCAGAACTATGAATCCATCATGAATATTTATGGAGCCAATGAAACTATCATGTGCAGAGCCTTTCTGACTACCTTCACAGATGCAGCTCGTGCTTGGTTTGATTCCCTTTCACCAGCTTGCATAGACTCGTTCTCGGACTTCTTTCAGTTATTTACCAAGCACTTCATCACTAGTCGAGGCATGACAGTCATTCTAAACCATCTATGACAACTCTTCCAATGACCAGGTGAGAAACTTTCCGACTATAGCAAAAGATTCAATCTTTCTACAGTAAAAGCCAAACAAGTAAGTGAAGAACAAAAGGTTGAAGCACTCATCAATGGTTTAGAAAGTTTCCAAATGTTCTACCAATTGAACCTGAAGTCTCCCTGAGATTATAATGACCTTATGGAAGACTTAAATAAACATGAAGGAGTCGAAGCAGTCTTGACTGTACGAGAACGAGTCAAAGGGATAAAAAGTCGACTTGGACCTCGGGTGAAACCGGATGAACAGAATAGATCTCGAAAGTTCGAAAGACTTGAAGAAAAGGAAAGTCGGAATAGAGCAAGAGATAGGAGAAAACCAGGTACAATATTTGCCACTTATAAGCCCCTCAATGCTCCGAGAAGCGAAGTGCTACAAGATGCATGGGATGAAAACTTTTTCGTTAAACCACCCGAGAAACAAAAGTTCCTCTCCAAAAAGAAGGATATGACCCGATATTGTATATATCATCGAGACCATGACACATAAGAATGCCAACATCTAAAAGATGTAATTGAAGACTTGATCAGAAAAGGATGCCTGAAAAACTTCATAAATAATCATAGTCGACAGGAAAGGGAACGAGGACGATCACCGACCAGGGAAAGTATTCGTTCGTCCCAAAAAGGGGAGGATAAGCAAAGACCAGCGCAAAAGTTAAGGATCAGCATCACTATACGGGGACTTTCACCAATGAAAAACCTTTCACTCTTAGAAGGCAAAGTCAAACGTATAAAATCGGTTGTTCCCGAGCCCAAGAGAGCTCGGTATGAAACTGAGGTGCGTTTCGGGCCTCATGATGATGAAGGCATTGCCTTTCAATATGCAGACCCCTTGATTGTAACTTTCCACATCGAAGAATTTGATGTAGAAAAGATATTGATCGACAAAGGATCGTCAACGGACATCATCTACTTCAATACAATCGAAAAAATAGGCTTGATCGAAAAGGACCCGCAGCCATGCAAATTATCCTAGTTGGCTTCACAGGAAATTTCATACTCCCTAAAGGGCATATCACTCTCCCCTTGACGGTCGGGGATGAAAATACAAGAAAGACAAGAGCTCGAATGATCGACTTCACTGTCGTAGATGTCCCCGTAGCATACAATAGAACCTTCGAACATTGAATTAAAGATGGTAATCGTCCCAGGATATATGATGATCAAATTCACAACTCCTTTTGGAGAAGGGGGGGTCAAGGAGGATCAAAAGAAGTCCCGCCAATGCTATTTGGAGGCTTGGAAGAAGAATCAACTCAGACGTATCCCCAAGAAAACCATGCAATAACAACTCGATCCAAGAGAGGAAATGTAAAGCCCCAAAAAATTACGATCAAATAAATGTCAAAATTATGATCAAATAATAGTTCGAAAATTAATAAACATAATAAAAATATGCGTTTTCTCTTTCGTAATAAATTAAAAGTAAGAAACAAATCTCGTTTCAAAGTTTTGAGACGTAACGTTACGCTCATAACTTTAAACTCGTGACAAAGTTAGATAACTTTTTGT
>JAOVYX010017419.1:0-22285 GCA_035668315.1 Drosera spatulata
AGAGCATGTGCAGTAGTTGTTGTTGTGTCAGTGTGGGTAGGCCATGTGCATGGTCTGATTAGTGTCCGGCAGTATCGGCTTTATGGTGGGGTGGTTTATTGGCTTGGGACTATCGACCAAGTTGGCAATTATATTTCTTACATTGTCTTCTGGGAATGGACAATGCCTCGACTGGTTCAAGCTGCCCGTCTTTCTGTCTTGTAGCAGTAGTTGTTGTAGGACTATATAGTTGGTGGTGGTGGTGATGAACAATGGAGTCTCGGCCGGGTTCAGTTGGTTCCTGTGGAGTCCTCCGAGGACTCACTGGATCCAGCTCCCGATGATAGGGTCATAATTTGCCCGTCCTAGTGTTTCAGGCTGCTGCTGAAGAATCTTATAGTCTCTTGATTAAGAGTCTAAGACCATGCCCTAGTAAATCTTAAGATATGGAAAGAGCTGGTCTGGCTGAACCTGTGTAATGACATGTGGAGATTCCTGATTAGGTTAACAGATCCAAAAGAATTACAGTACTTCATGGATCAACGTGTAAGGATGTTGCATTATCCGTGATGTCTTGCATATAGTTATGGTAGTATTCCTGTAATTAAGGAGGAACAGAGCAGTGGATGAATTAGTTGGATGCATCAGATATTCATATACAGTAGATTTTGTTTGGGCTAAACTGGGATCATCTTGAGTTTCAACTAAGTACAAGCTCTGCCAGTCGAGCCCACTTTTCAATCATCCAACATAGACCTAGTAAATATACATGATGACATGATCGTGGATTTTGGAACGAGATGCAAATCCAAAACCCCAGCCAACCTGCTAAATTTAACACGGTCAGAGCGAGTACAATGTATCGGGCATTTAGGTTATCAAATACATAATATAATATTTATCTATTAATCATGGACTCCAATCATTTTTATTGTTATGATTTTAGTAAATTTGTATAATAAAAATAACTTTGTCATTATGTTATATCATCATCATTTCGAAGGGAAAGAAGAAATTACTGCAGGGGGAAAATCATTGAAAAATCATACTCCTTCCGTCTCAATGAAATTATAACGGGTTGACCCGATACGTATATTTATGTGTGTATTGAATTTAAAAGAAATGTTCAATTTGTCTTTGTGTGTGTAAGAGAGATAGATGAGAAAAAAAAGAAAAAAAATGGGTTGATATGATATAAAATAAGGATATTTTGATATTTATGTATAAAAAAATTGATAAATAAAAAAAATTATAATTTGAATAAAACAGTGCAGAATATACATTTTTCAATATTTTTATATTATTTATAAATAAATTATAATTATAAATATGTAAATATAGGTTTGTCCCTCAAACTTGCTCGCAGTAAAGCTGTTTTTAGATGGGAGAGAGTAGTCAAATTTGATCGTTGCCACAATTTCCACTTTTTCCTCATAAGGAGAGAGCCCTTTTTAGCTCTTGTAGGGTGCGTTCCAGTGTTCAGTCAACTTGGGCTAGGGACTGGGAGTTGACGTATGAAACCTATGACGAATACTCTGGATTTGAAGAGATTGTATTCATCGCATTATTGTTGTCTTAACGTCAAATATCATTCCTATCAAATATCATTCCTAATGTTACCCTTTGCTATAATAAAAAGATTATTTTTTGATTCATTCAAAATACGTCAACTTCTTATCGTCATAATTGACGAAAGAGATTTCTTATCAACTAATTAACCCTTTGTTTTTTGAGGGGATCATAGAGCAGCTACCAATTGAGGCGAAGGCGAGCTCTAATTGCTTTGGAGGAATCTGTCACGGATGGAACATCATAAAAACAAGCATTTCACACACGATAGATGACGGGAACTCTACACGTTTTTGGCTCGATAGTTGGCTTATGTCCAACCCACTTAAAGACTATGCTCTGAGAGGCATAGTTGGCAATGAGCTTCAATGTACAGTTAGTCACTATTGGGATCCTATCCGAGGATGGCAGTGGGATAGCCTTGAAGCCTTGTTGTCTCGTAATGTTCTTGATCGCATTGCCGCATTCAGAATATGGAGTGGGCTGCTGTTATTGATTATCAGCTGATATGGAACACTCCAGCACCCCAGAGAGCTAGATGCTTCATGTGGCTTGCTTCACATGAGAGATTAATGACCATGTCTCGACGAAGGAGATTGGATTTTTCTACAAGTGATACAGGCCCGAGCTGTTTTTCTGCAGTTGAAGATACTTTGCATATCCTTCGTGACTGCCGACAAGCAAAATCCTTATGGGCAAATCTGGTTTCGTAATCGTTTCAATGGATCGCCACAACATACTTGGTTGCAGACCAACTTGTCAAAAAGTTATAATTTTGTACAAAATCTGGAGTGACGATCCATTTTTATGCTCACTTGTTGGTGGTTATGGAAGTGGGGAAACCTTCATGTTTTTCAATCAACGGAGCAGCTCCCGAAGTGCAGGATGAAGTTTGTTATTTCATATGCAAAAGAGGTACAAAAAGCTTACAGCAAAGATCCTTCCCAGAAACCTCACAACATCCGATAAGTTGGGAGCAACCGTCAGAGGGTTGGGTTGTTTTGAACACTGATGGAGCATCGAAAGACGATACTAGAAACGCTACGGCAGGGGGTGTTTTACGGAATTCATATGATGGATGGATAGAAGGTTTTGCGTCAAATCTAGATAGTTGTTCTTCAATGGCTGTGGATTTACATGCTGTCCTAATAGGACTGGAGCGATCTTGGATGCTTGGACTCCGATGAGTACTCCTCCAAACTGATTCCCTTACTATCATACAATTGCTCCAAGAATCACCTCCGGCAACACATCCTCAGTTTTCACTAGTGTATCGTCAACTGCTTGCTTATTCTTGAGAGGTTCGTCTTAAACATATCTACAGAGAAGGCAATAGCTTGGCTGACTGGCTCGCAAACTATGGACTTCGGCTTCCTACTGGGACTCATCTGTTGGAAACTCCACCTGAGGGTTCTCATTTTGTCCTTGTAGCTGATTTATACGGGGTGGCAACTACTCTTCGTATTTTACACTCAATAAAATCCAGGGCTTAGTCTTCGACCAAAAAAACAAAATAGTAACCCGTTTTGACTGAATGTTTAAAAAATCAAATCCGATAATCGAGTATCCAGAATAATAGCGTTTTCTCCTTCTTTCTTCTTCTTTTATTTTCCTTCTTGAAATGGCTTTTTCTTCAAAATCTTACTTGCATTATTATTGCCATTGTTTTGGTCAAGTCAATAGGTATGTGTCATATGCATTACAACTACTACTAGTACTTTTCAGGAAAAGGATCTGCAAGCTTAGATAAAATGCCATATGATAGCCATTAGCCCGCACATTACCAAAAAGTCTATATGCATACTTATTACAGAACACACACACAGGGGCACCATATGAATGTATTTAATTATAGCTATAGTATTATAAAATAGCTGCAATCTATATGGAAAAGCAAACCTTCACAGGTTCAATGAATCAATTATTTTTAAAAATTTCTTTCTTTCGTTTTTTTTTTTTTTTTTTTTTTGGGCAAACTTGAGGCATTTTAGGTGATATTCATGAATCATATTAGCTGCAGTTACTGCATCTTATATTGGCTGCAATAAGCCTAAACACAAGGAGAAAATAATGGGATTTAAACAGTCAAAAAACAATTAAGAATTCAAAACTAATTATTCAAATGTTATAAGCTAAAATTTCCATTGAAAATCAACCAATCACAACTGGACTGCAACGGCTGCAGCTTCACTTTTCACATATATATATATATATATATATATTCAATAATTCTTAGGGCCTGTTTGATATCGTTATGGTTTCTGTTTTTGTTTCATCTAATGATAAAATAGAACTATTTAATATTAACTTTTGTTTCTGAATCAGATGGAACAACAATAGAAAACAGAAAACTTGAAAAAATTATTTTCAGTTTTTGTTGTATATTCCATCTTAGTACAACATTCAAAAATTTTCTTTACACAAAACATTTTAGTTTATTTAGAGTGTTTGATTTTTATTATTGGTTTTTTATTTATTTATTGATTTTTATTTTCATAATTTTGGGTTGTGATATCAAACAATCCCTTTGATAATTTATACCGACATACTTTTTCTCGAATTTGGTATGGCCAGTTTTAGTCTAGTTGATATGATGTATGTTGCTTTATGATCTGTGGATTAGGGTGGACACCATATGCTTTCTGATGGTGATAAATGGCCGATAAACGGAGGCCGCTGTAAACGCACTTGACGATTATTTATTGGTATAGTTTAGCTCTACTATTCATCAAGCAAAGTTTATTTCCTTTTTTTTCGTTAGTTGAAGGTTACACTTTCGCTCACAGGCCACGGAACTAAAAACCAGTCCTCAGCCAATATGGCACTGCAGGACTACAATAAAAAGAGCATTACGGCACCAATGCTAAACACAATCAAAAAACCAGTCCCAGCACCAGGAATAAGTCTTCAAGTATTCAGTTTTTGGAACTCCCGTCACAAACACCTGCAAAATAATCGAAAAAACATGACACATTTTTTTGGTAGGGTTCGAAGGATATGCGTCATGATACACATGTATCTAGTTAAAATTTAATGTTTGAAATTAAAACAAAATCAATGAAAAACTGATATTAAATACTCATATTATAATCTCAACCATTTATTCTTATGTTTTAATCTTAACCATTGAATTTTAATTCGATACACATATGTCATGACATATATCCGTTTTTCCTTTTTGGGCATGCCTTCCTCCAATATGCTAACCAAAGAGGTAACCCCAAAAAAAGGAACTAGCATTATCGGCCAGCTCTTCCGGCACACCTTAACCTAAAACCAATACCTTATGAATACTAGCCCCGAAGCATCATTCCATCTTGGGTCTTTGCCTCCAAGTATTAAATCATTCCGAGTAATGCTAGAGCTGCTATAATCTGCTGTTATGAGCCTATGTAACATTACACCTGCTACAATCTGCTACAGCAAAGGATCGTTCCCATTGCACAATATGTATCTTCACCAATGAAGTTAGTTATGCGACTCTCTCCTTTTAGTCTTTTTGTCTCTTCTATCTGAATAACAACTGTCAAAGGTCTATAAATAGTGCAAACTAATAGAATCGGCTCCTGAGCACACTTCCAATTTCCTGCCGAATACGTCTGAACTTTGGGTTGCTCAAGAGAAATCAAGCACTTATCCTATTACATGAGGTTGTCTCCTGGATACGACTTCATTGCATTCTCTCAATCTTGTATAATGTCCTCCATGACGTCCTGATATGGTATAAAGTCATGGAGATCACAGTCATAACAATCCCTTTGAAGCTAAAGCATCTCAGTTAATGACTCATTATCACAAAGACTCGCAGTGAATCCTGGTTTACAGTACTGTATTTTCGATCCCTGAGAGGTATCTTTAATTTGAGTTCGAAAACAATATATTGAGTTTGAAAGAAGAATCTGGTTCATGCTACACTTTGACACAATATAAGCATAACTAAATAAACGGACCACAACATTAATAAGGGAATCTGATGTGCTTTTCCTTGCATTTGCATGAGGCAAACAATGAGATTGCTTCTGATTTGGTTTACTTGATTAATTAGCAACTAGGCTTCTATTCTCTTCTTCATTTTTCTGGTGCTAGACAAACAGTAGGCAAGGACGACTGATCCACCTAAGTACACAAGAAAGACCCGTTTCGATCTAACATTTATAAGACCAACCAGTATCTAGCAGATCTAAGTTCACGATTAATCATGCTGCCGATGGTATTATCAAAAAAGAATTAAAAAAAATAATGCTGCTGATGGTAATACAGATGAGATTGCCTCAATGTTAATGAACCCCTCCTGTTGGTTATTTATGTATACCGTATAGCAGTGTTTACAAGTTCAATAATCTTGTCCATGCATATGCATCAGTACAGGGTAATTACCTGATTACTATCTTATCAGAAGTACAAAGCTGTTACTGCTAGTTTCATTGCTATGAAAAAGATTGTGTACAACAGCAGTTGAATTAATGTAGTATATTCATGGGAGAAAACTAGGAGGCAATCCATAAAATGCTTTATAGATGTCTCAAACAGAAGCGCTAAGCTAGTACAATCTTCACTAATCGGGTCACGAGTCTCAACCATGAATCAGTTCCGCTAGCATGAATGTCGATCACAATCACTTGTCTATTTTAGCATGATACAGATCACCTATGAATTTCTATCCCTTTTCAAAGGTAAGGAATCGCTTGATCCAGTCTCGTATATGGTTAATACTTTTCATGACGAGACCAACTCTTATCAACTAATTTGAGATGACATGGACATGCATATGCCTTGAGTTAATGGCAAAGATAATACAAAGCGCGAAGAGCATAACAGTAGATCCAAAAGCGATCGTCACTGAGGTCTTAGCCCTTGTGCAGAAGCTGCAGAAATGGTCACATATGGCCAACCATCCTGCTTGTTCAAATCCATGCTTCGCAACGTATCCAATCGACGTAGCAGCCACGCATCCTCCTAATTGGAGAGACATCATCACCTGAGCAACAAAATCAGCAAAACCAAGATACCAACAGCTGGTTAGAATTAAGGTGAAAAGGATGCATGTTTTGGACACCACGACATCAATTGGTTAAGAAAAGCAAATGAAGGAAATCTCACCAGATCATGAAGGAAGAGTAAGAAGTAGATCGTGTGACCTCGTTGGCGCATCGTGATCAACGTGATGAACAGCGAGACGAGGGCTGATGCACCAACTACGACATCCACATATGCTCCGTACCTAACAATCCATATGATAACACATGTTAATCCAAATATAGTCTTTATAGTACCAAGCACAATCTTGGAGGTAATTCAGTTCAGTTCTGTGAATCAATGAAGATGTATATAGATTAGTACACTGTGGAAGGGGAGTAGCTCCATTTAGCGGACATAGGAATGTCATAAACAAGTGTCTCTTCCTTCGATGTGAACATAACATATGCAGCGCTCGCCGAGCACACTACCACCAATACTCTCAAGAAGATTTGAGCTCCATTTGAGATAATTGCTGGCCTTGCAGGTTGTTGGTATTTTTCCCCTGATGCAGATTTCTCCATTTCCTTCTCCATTTTGATGCAATGCTTTTCCTCTGTTTCTTCTTCTGTTTGATGCAATGCACAAAAACAGAGGAACCAAACAGGGAATTAAGCTGGAGAGATTGGAATAGCAAATGCAAGTGAGTGCTTTGAGTCGCGGACTTGTGAGACAACGTTGGGTTGTGGTGCTGTGGCTTTTATAGCACAACAGTGACACAAGTCCTCTTTCCAAAAAAAAAAAAAAGAAAAAGAAAAAATAGTCCCAATTTTTTATCCCAACTTTTTGTCGTTTTATGCGGTGAGGCTTCTGGTTTGGTGAATATGTGTATTGCAATATGTATTCATTTACTTTGCACGACTTATTATTTATGATCTTCAAATATAATAATAAAATAGAAGTCGATATAAATATATACTTTTAGTTCATCCTTTTTTTTTTTTTTTTTGATAAATACTTTAGTTCATCCTTTAGTGGATACAAGGAGTGATTTTCTCAATATGCATATCCGTTTATTCATACTATAAGCTTGTTTTATCTAAGTCATTAATTGTTTCTATTCTTTTGTTGCAAAAATATTAGAATTTAGTATTATTTCCGACCCGTAATTCTTACAACATTTACTCAATATATTGGTAATTATGTGATGCATGAAGGACAAGTTTGATTTAGATTGGATGACTCTATCAAAGATTTTCAGTTCATAACACCTCGATGAACAGTCTTTTATTTTGCTTAGCGGGTCTTTAATACTGAATAAGCTAAGTTGAATTAAGGAAAACTGACTGAATGCTTTGTACCACTGAGTAAAATTTATTTCAGGAAATTCATATTATGTAGAAAATTATAAGTACTACTATGTGTTTATCAAGTAGTACATAGATAAGATTGACTACTACAGTATTTGAGATATATGTAGATTCTGCTGGAGAACTAACCAAAAGGATGGTTGCTGGAGAATCACTAGCCATAAATACTTGAGTCGTGAGTTATATCACTACTTGGAATTGAACACAAACATATACGTATGTGAAAATCTAGTTTGATACGGTTGGGAGCTGATGTTACAACGACCAATTAATGTTGGACTGCTTATTCTAAGGAGACTATCATGCAAATTGTAGCAATTATTATAAGTTGTAAAACTGGACCATCAGTTTCTTCAACTGAAATCCTTGGTCTCGCGACCCATCTAGATTTTAAGCTCTCAAGTAGCATTCTCATTTTCCTCCCTGTAAATATATTCATCATGTCAATGAAGCATTATGTTTTCTTTACTATATCGATGTTCGATACAAAAACCTAACACTTCGTCCATCACCTCAGAATCATATATCTAATCTCAATTAATACTCTATGAGATATCTGGATACTACAAAAACTATGCTAATAGATCGTCATGAACGTATTTCTTGTGAATATTAGTAATTTTTTTTTCATTTAATCAAAGCATTTTCAACTTCATCTGTATGGGAGAGATCATAGAGGGACAAACTTTCCGTTATAATTAATCGATGTTGAATATAGTTTACTTTGACAAGCAAATATGGATGGAGCAGAACGAGGCTAGTAGATATTCTCCGCCGCTGAGAATTAGATTAGATCTCCTTAGCTAGCTGGAAATGAATTAACTGCAATAAGCAATTTGCACTCATAGCTTGCCCATTATTGATTTGATACTTCTGTAAGTTGGTAATAACATATGTTTTTTCTTTTTTTTTCCATTTGCTCTCGGGAAATCATCACATGAGAGGGGCAAAAAAACATGTAATTCGATCACTTATCTCGTTTTAGAAAGGCCTAATCAGTTTTCGATATCGTGATTTCTATAGTAGTCATTTGTGCTCAACAAATGCTTATCAAAGTTATGTATGATGATGACAATGATCTCGAATTTCGTTTTACTTAGCTTGTGTTGTATGTAATGAATGCACGTCATGATTGATCCATTAACTCATATCGAAGTCCTTAACTAGGTAAATCTGATTTGCATAGCTTGTCCATGCATCTTACCATCTCTCATCTTTCATCAATTAAGGAAGAAATTTTTTTTGGTTCGTTGATTCGCTGATCTTTTTGTCTATGATTCTGAAATTAATATGACCAGGAAATTTCATAAACATATGGATATTTTGTAAGTCAGGAATGTCACACGAATGAATTTCCAGTTGGTCTTGTCTATATGAGACTACATCTTTCCAAATTCCCAATCCATTCCATTATTTTACTATCACTCATGTCAACTTGAGCAATATCACCTTGCTCCTTTCACCTTTTACTGGCGTTTGAGATAGACATGACACGTGCACACCTAAATGTGGAAAAGATCACAAATCTCATATGGCAAAAGTTACTGGAGGGTTCCATTTACCAAATAAGTTCTCCATGCGGACATGTAGGCACTAATAGTTAGCAAAAACGCACGTATCGTTAGTTTTTTCTGAAAAAAACATGTTTTGTCCCTCAGTTTCAAAGGATGCGCTTCGTGTTAATGTTTGATACATCATTTGTATTATACGTTTGACATAAATATCGATATTTTTTTAAGTGATCAATTTTAAATTTTATTAACTTATTTACTTGGATATTTGATTGGTTTGATATTAAAATATTAAAAAAATATAGAAGATTTTAAATTCACGTATTCCATTAACAAAATAATGTTTCATCTCAAGAGAACTAAAGTATATTCAAAGGGATTATAAATTTGATGCAACGTGAAGCAATAACAGGAAAGACAAAAAATGAAAAGGTTCCAAATTTTCAAAGAAAAAACAAACCCCAAAAACCCTTACTAACAATAAACTTGAAAAATACTCCATATTGTGTCTTTGCTACGGTTGATCAGCAGTGTTATTTTCTCTCATATATATATATATATTGAAAGACATATGTAATTTTCTTATTGTATGACAATGTCTAAATACATAGATTATCATTTATTTTATGAAATTAGTTTATTCTATCTAATTCAGTTGTTTTGTTAGAATACTCATCTTTAAACGCTATTTTCTTAAAATTTCTAGATTATGTATGAATATTATTATCGATTCATAAATGTGACTTTCATATGAATTTAGTTTTATCATGCTATAACTTGAATAAAATATACAATAATGTGAGAAAGTATGTCGTACCTTTCATCTCGTATTTTTCATGACATGACGTATTATACTCGTATATACACATATCGTATCTTTGATGTGTACGTTTTTTTTAATCGTTTTTTATCCTTAATTTTTTTCATCCTCACATATTATACATTTAAAATACGCATATCGTATTTTTACCGTTTCGTATTTTACTAACTACGCATCATCACCATGTAAAGATAATTACTCTCTCCCAGACCTCTCAGAACAGCTGTACATCGACATGATTTCCACGGATACTTTTATTTTATCACCTGGAGCTGAGGCCCAATATGACATGCTAACTCCACTCCAGTCCAAACCGTACATTTACATTCGTTTTTACAGGGCTAGCTTGCTGGCTCCAGTCCAGCCCAAACATCGTCTTTACCCTTTCATTTTTTTCCCTTCAATGGTAAAGTAGAGAGTGGGGCACCTTGGTTTGATGAGAGGTCACAATCGGACACGAAGTATTCAAATATTTATCGGTATCATTCAAATTATATTATCATATTATCATTAAATTATTTAATATATATTTTAAGAATTTTTATTATTTATATTAATTATATAAGAAAATTAGATTCAATATTGAAATATATAACTTAAAATTACGTCATTGATTCATGATTGAAATACAAATTTAAACTATCATTGATGTTTTATAATAATTTTACGTAAATAACGATTCATAATATGAATAAATTTATCATTTATATAAATTTATCATGAATAAATTATATTATATTTTAATTAAAATGAAAGAGAGTATTTTTGAGACAGCTGAATATCATAGGCACGTAGCTGCAGCAGCTGCGTTCTTTTGAAGCATGGAGTAAATAAGTGAAGCATTTACTTTACATTCATTTAAAGAGTTGCCTATTAAATGCACTCTTTGTGTCCCCTATGAAAACGATATCCCTCTTCTTTATATAGCCTTTTTTCTGTTTGTACTAGGAGGGACTCTCTCCTCTTATTAATCCACCTATGGTGCATATGCACATTGCATTGCATAGGATGCGATGTTCAGGTTCAAATCTCCAACGCCTAGATTAGGACGGTGGCTGTATCTTTAATCGTTTCAAATAGATTTTAAAAATTGTTTCCCGCACTTAGTTTTCTAAGGTAGTTTGAATTCTTCTTAAATTTGGATAATGTTTTCATGATTGGAGAACACCGAGTTTATTAGGACGAGAATAATCTCCTACCAGATAATACTAATATCCACCGTGAAGTCATAAATGAACGGTCATAGATACTACTGGGATGCATCATGTAGATCCATATTTATACAGTACAAAGCAGAATGGATTTGGAACCATATGGGTTCCTCATTTGATCTCATCTCTTTGTCCATTCTCAGTCAGTCAGGCGAAAAGCATGAAAAAAAGATGAGTAAATGCCAGAGTAACCCTTTTGGTCTTTTTCACCCTCTTTCTGTTCAATCTGTCTCCCTTTTCCCAGATTTCTCTTCTCAAATCTCCCTTCTTCAACTACCTTTCCTCTCCATCATCAGCATCATCATCAGTCTCCACACCACAATCACACCATTTTTTCATCTTCTTGTACTCTAGTTGTTGGTGTTCCAGTAAAAAACCCCAAAAATCACCACTTGAAGAAGAGTCCACTGCACCGACCAGTAATCCTCCTCAAAGTCTTCGCCGGAGACGAAGCCCCACTTCGGTTCAACAACCCCACTTTCTCCATTGCCACCGCCACCACCGCACCCACTATCTCAGTGCTTTCTCCCACTTGTCCACTTCCAAAAATCGTCTCTTTTCTCGATTATCTGCATACCCATCTCGACCAAACCCTCGAAAACCCATCATCGGAGGCGAAGTGACTTGATGCCCTTGCCGAACTCATTGTGACGATAGCCGGACATGGGATGTGTGCTTACCAAAAGGGCTGCCGCGGCGGCGGCGAGAGGTAGCGGCGAAGGAGCTGCTGCGGCGCCTTCTCCGCCTCGAGAGGAAGAGCGCCCCGCTCGCCGTCCAGGAAAGGAGACGGCATTGGCTCTGAACTCGACCACCAGCTTCACATTGGAGAAGCAGAAAGGGAAGTTGTTTTACTCCGATGATTTTCCGACTCGGAACAGACTGGATCCTTTTCCCACAACCCCCGAAGGGTGGCCGGCGTGGCTGGTTTCGGCGATCGGGGATGCCATCAACGATTTCACCCCTCGTCGCGCAAACACCTTCGAGAAACTTGATAAGGTAGAATCAGAAAACCCTAATTTTGATTGGTGTTGTGGTGTGGAGTTTTGTGTTTTTGATTGGTGTTGTTTTGGTGGGGTGATTTGTTGGATTGCAGATTGGGCAAGGCACTTATAGCAATGTATACAAGGCAATGGATTTGGTGACAGGAAAGATAGTGGCATTGAAGAAGGTTAGATTTGATAATTTGGAGCCAGAGGGTGTCAAGTTTATGGCGAGAGAGATATTAGTTCTTCGGCGGCTTAATCATCCTAATATCATCAAGCTTGAAGGACTTGTTATTTCAAGGATGTCTTCAAGTTTATACTTGGTTTTTGAGTATATGGAGCATGATCTTGCCGGTCTCGCTGCTTCCCAAGTCGGCACCAAGTTCACTTTGCCTCAGGTTCTACTTCCTTCCTCTTGGCTCGTTGGTATTTTCACTTCACTATTATGTATGTTGATGTCAGTTAGTGCTCATTGTGCTATTATTAGTTGATCACTTAATGAAACTAAGTCCTTGTGTTAATTGAGGCGATTGTTATATGTAATGGTTGTGTTGAAAAGCTGACCAGTATCTCAGCCCCTTTAGGTCAAGTGTTATATGAAGCAGTTGTTCTCTGGACTTGAACATTGCCACAACAATGGTGTTCTACACCGTGACATCAAGGGTTCCAATTTGTTGATTGACAATGAAGGGATTCTGAAAATTGCTGATTTTGGTCTTGCTAACTTCTATGGTCCTGAGCACCAGCAACCAATGACGAGCCGGGTTGTCACTCTATGGTATCGGCCTCCTGAACTTCTTCTTGGTGCCACTTATTATGGCATTGGTGTTGATCTGTGGAGTGCCGGCTGTATCTTAGCCGAACTCCTCCTTGGACAACCAATTTTGCCAGGACGAACAGAGGTATCCGCTTCTATCTTTATCATTCTGACTATCCTCGTTTATCTTTGTCATTCGGAATATCTTTAGAGTTTGGTTGCAGAATTGCATTTGAAATAAAAACGTCAAAGAATCCCATGCAGAAAGATACACGTTACTGCAGTTCTCGTCTCCCTTTCCCCTACATTTTTATTGATAGTTTAATGACTCAAGTAATTGTTCTTTCTTCAGGTTGAGCAATTGCACAAGATATTCAAGTTGTGTGGCTCCCCGTCTGAGAATTACTGGAGGAAGTATAAATTGCCAAATGCGACTCTTTACAATCCCCCACAGCCTTACAAACGTTGCATAACAGAGCTTTTCAAGGATTTCCCATCTTCTTCTTTGCCGCTTATCGATGCTCTTCTGTCAATAGATCCTCAGGGCCGAGGCACTGCTACAATCACTCTGAAGAGTGAAGTCAGTAATCCTTCCAATAAATGAAAATTTATCACTAGCGGTAGAAAGCTTGGTATCTTAGTCTTTAAATTCATTTGCCTTTTGTTTCTCACGTTTTATTAAAAATGTAGCTGGACGAAGGGGCAGCTTTTTTTGTCTTTTTTTTCTTTGGTTCAAATTGATCTTTCATAGCTTTCATACTTCCCCTGTTTGTTTCTTAGAGATCCATTTAGGGATAAGGTGATGTAGAAACTACATCTAAGATTGGATTCGTGGGTTTGATCTTCATTTCTGTGTTTTGCACCATAAATAATACTGAGTCATTGTTGATGAGCGTGTTTGGCTGCTTCGTTGTTGTGGAATCTGTGGCTCCTCAATAGATTTCTCTAATCTGTTCCTTTTGTCTACTATGTGGCTGCAGTTCTTTACCACTGAACCATATGCTTGCGAGCCATCTAGCTTACCCAAGTATCCTCCCTGCAAAGAGTTGGATGTAAAATTAAGAGAGGGAGCAGCAAGGAGGTTGGTTCCGTCGATTCTTCTTTCCCTTCATCATTTTGAATACGTGTTTTCTCTTTGGCTTTCCATATGAAATCCTCTACTGAATGTTTTCTACTCTCTTTGTCTGGCCTTTTCAAGATATGCGTCATTATTTTTTCTTTTTGTAGATGATAATAATAGAGCTAAGCTTGATTCTTTTCCATCTCCTTTAATAAGAGGGTAAATTGCTTACTTTATCTACAGGCAAAGGGGTCAAAGAGGAAGAGTGAGCGGGTCTGTTGGTCCAAGGAGAGCCAGAGTTCACGACCGGTCAAGCAAAGCTATTCCAGCACCAGAAGCTAATGCAGAGCTCCAACCCAATTTAGATGTATGTTATATACTAATATAGTACCTGACATTTGTGATTTGGTACTTTCTCTTGATTGAGTACCCATGTTCTTATGCTGTCTTTACTGTTCTTCACCTTATCCCTGATGATTTCAGAGATGGAGGTTTATGAAGCAAACAAATGGAAATATAAAAAGTGAAAAGTTTCCACCTCCTCATCGAGATGGAGCTGTGGGAGTTTTAACAGATGCTGCAAATGATCGCCCTGTGTCATTTGACTCATCAGATGCCTCCTTTAGTATGTCCCATGTCAATCAGAAATCAAAATCACTAAGAAGTCTCGCTGCAGCTGAGGAGGGGACTTCAAGGAGTAAGAAGACGAGAAGGGAAAGGCACCAGATGGCTTCAGCTAGGAAATTCTTCCATTCCTTCAAGCCAACATCAATTGGGTTGTCATTGCAGATGGTTTACAAGGGTAAAGGATCTACTTCCGAGACTTCCAGCAGCGTGAAGTAAGAGACAAATATGGCCTCGTTATTCAAGTTAGTTTCTTTTTTCTCCTTTTGTAAATTTTCCCATCACTTCCATTTCATGAACATTGGGCTCCAGGCAATGTAGAGGAGGGTCAGGGGTGCCTGGAGATTTTTGTTGTTCATCTTCCATGTTTGTACAGCTTTTGGAGCTAGAGTTGGCTATTACCAAGCTTGAATGAACTTGATCTGTACATCATTCATATTTTTTTGGCTGATCAAATGCTTCTGCAACAGTTGGCTCGCCCACTGGCTCCCTTTCGGCTCTGCATATATAGTACCTACTACTGTCTCTCTGTGGTTGTTGGTACGAGTATCGTTTGTCCCGTCCTGCCATGCTGGCCATGCTTTAAGTTTATCTTAAATTGGTGATAATTATAAGCATTGGCATTCATGCTTGACTGCTAAGTTGATTTTGAAGTTTTGATGTCCAAGACGTTTCTGGCTTTTGAGTTCTGGTTTTCATTTCAAGTTTTCTGCTGTGTCAATACAACCTCTTAGCTTTTGTTTTAGCACAGCATGTTTTATGGATTTTTACTGGACTCTTTTTCAGCACTCCAGAATAATTTCTGAAACTAGAATTGTATTCGGTCTTTTCAAGGTGGTGATCATAGTCATGCAGATTATGTGCCGATCGTTAGTCATGCAGAGTATATGCAGATCTGAACTTTCAACCTGTGCCAACTTTATTTATATATATTGATCATGCATAACGTTACAAAGATGAATCATGTGGTCTATCGGAGTAATACAAAAGCCTTCACAAGAAGCTTGGAGGGAATGATGAGAATACCAGACGATGTCTGCTATCGAATTTCCATCCAATCCTGCAGGGAAAGAAGCATATTCAAGGGAATGATCACACGAATCCAGCTGACTTTCATCAATGTGAAGCACAATGGTTCCCCACATGCGGTGATGCCCCTGATGTGCTTGCTTTGCCTACAGGTACGTGTGATTCATTGTTCCAGTGGGTGATGCAACCTTCATTTGTGAATAGAACTTGAACTTGTCTTCCAAATTCAGGCCGCGGCTTTCTCAAGGAGTTGCGTGCTGTCAGGAGACTGATGAGTGTAGCAACCACGAATGTTCCATAGATTTTTTGCTCCTCCTTTTGGTGTAATTACGCACTTCTTGAGTCTCCTTATTGTCCTCCCACCTCTACTGTTTGGTGGTTTCTCACCCGACATCTGTCATTTTTTAGGGGAGACATGGGCATATCAATTTGAGTAATTTTTCCATTTGATCTTGTAACGCCACAAGCATCCTTAAAGTGGTACACTTATCTGTAAATATGATGAAAAAGATAGCTTACCTTGTTTGAGTTGATCGACTCTTCCGGGTGATGGCTTCCGTCTTTGACATGGACTTCAGCATCATCATGACCTGGATGTCGTCCCATGAAGGAGCGTAGCAGCAATCCGAGTTCTTCAGCATTTGCATTCTTTTCATAAGTATCATGTGCATATTACTATAGTAGTACTTGTTTTCATTTTTCATGATCCATATTTCAAATGTTACTCAGAGGTTTGCTTTAGATGAATGCAATGCTGCTTACTCTTGATAACCAAAGGTGAATATGGAAGATAGACTAACCTTCATCACCCTTTTCATGATACTGATCGTCATCGGATAAATCATGATCATGATAACAATAAACCCTGAAACTAGGTGAACCTGGGGAAGCGTATATTGCGTCGTCTTCTGATGACTCATGTTCATCCTCTTCTCCATCAACTTTCTTACCTTCGTTCTCCCTTCTCTTCTCTCCCATTTGATCCATCTCGAGGCCTTTCTTCTGTCCTTCATCTTTGCAGCTCATTTCCCCTGCTTTAGTCTCCTCCTGTGGCTGTAATGCTTCTGCATCTGGCCCTTCATTCGGCTCGCGATCATCCTCTGCTGTTGTTTTCGACTTGAGGGGCGCTTGGGTTGATTGGGAGGACCTGGAGCCTCCATCCTCTTCAGATTCGTTCCTGGCTAGCAGTTCTTTCTTGGAAAGGGTGGCATCACCAGTGACGGCAGCGGGATGCCTACGCCTCCGCAGCTCATCCAGACGTAAACGGAGGATGGGGCGGAAGCGTTGGGGCACCAACTCGTGATCAAGGCTTAGCTTGGATCCTCCGCAACCCATGGTTGCAGGAGGAGAATCATTTGTGGGAGGAGAAAAATAGGAGGGGAGGGAATGGGGGTAAAAGGTGACACAGTGGAAACAGAATGAGATGAATAAGACTACTTTTTGAGAGGTTAATGAAATCCTGAGGGTAAACGTGTTTGACGCTTGTTTTTGTGAGCCTGTCAAATTTTACAGCCAGGATGAGATATAACTGACAGAAGATCATAATTCAGCTCAATTTATCCAATACAACTATTTACTGGTGGTAAAGGTCAAAGACATGATTCTGAGACGCATGAAATGCGCAGCTTGTCCATTTACGCTGTACAGAAACATCATATCATAAGATTTCCTGCGTTATAAAGAGAAAATTTGGAGGCGACTGTCTACAAAAGGCTAACAAGTGCATCTCGTGAACATAAGAAAGCTGCCCATACCACACGATGTCCTCTTATTCTTTTGCCGTCAAGCAGAGCAAACTCTACGTCTCTCATACACTGGAAAATCAGACAGAAATTTACACCTGAGCTCAATTTATACAACCAGCGACAATAGTTGAGACATTAACCTTTCGAGAATGAAATCATCCTTATCGGCTGAGAATAAGGCAAATCAACGTGTTGTATTATCCACTCTGACTTCCCAGATACAAAACAAATTTGCAACTATACCTCTATGCACCAGTGCACAAAAATATTGCATCAGCAAAGTTGTATGGAAGTCCTGATATATAATGCGAGACGAGTTGAAAGGCTTGAAAACAAAAACTAACGAAGAATTGATGAGTCTAGTATCGCCCAGTCCGGATATGGGCATTCATAAGTCCATCGGGGTCCAGAGTACTTTACACAGTGTAGCCATAAGCCTTCCTCGTGTCCCTCGTACCTGCATTTCGTGCTACCAAAGCACCTTCAGTTCAGATCCAGCAAAAAACTGTAGAAAAACAACCGACGAAAATACGAATACAGACTCAATTAAGACCCCGAAAGAAGGAGAAGCATACAACACGTCAACAAAGTATCTCTGCAATTACTCGGTTAGCATCGTGTCAGCTGAAGCTTCTCGTATCAGAGTCGAACCGGTAAACTTAGCAGAAAACGACTACTATAGGATCAAACAAATATCCAAGGCTTAAATTGAACAGATTCAAATGCCACAAAAGATCATTCCATGAAGAGCTTATTCTCAGAAAAGCTGTCAAAATCTCAAAGGTAGAAGGTACCATCTATCCTAATTGGTACTTGTCACTGACTAACAGCTTGTCTACATAAACCCCGCAAAAATAAATAAATAAAAATCAAAAACTAGCCGAGGATGGTGCAAACAAGTGTTACAAGTCATTCAAAATAGCAAAACCCAGAATCTATGAAAATAATTGAACCAGAACATTGTAAAGAGTATCCTCTTACCCTTTTGGGTCCAAATTTGGACAGTGTGTGCACATTGGATCATTGATAAAATCTTCAGGGAAAACCTCAAAACTATCCTGAAACCCATTATCACTGGCAAGTGATTTGCTCAAACTAGCAGTGGCAGCTGGACTAGCACAAGTTCCTTGAGTTGAACGACTGGCAACAGATTCAGTTAGGTAGAGCATATCATTTGCAATTGGATGGCCAGTATACTGCAGATGAACGCGTATCTACAGCAGCGGCAATTACAGCAAAATGAATTAATGAGGAATAATATTAGATTACCAAGGATAACAATCAATCAAATATGGACAAAAGAATCTGCTGGACAATAGTGACTCAGCATCAATAAGTAGATCACTTATAATATATATTTTCAGTGTAGGATGTTGATTTTGGTTGGTACTTGGGCCATTTGGGCCAAGAATAATAGTGGTGCTGAAATTGTTCGATACTTGGGTCATTTGAGCCCAAATTTATTTGTGATTGATTTAAACACCTAATAACAAATGTAGAATATTAAAGGCCTAATCCAAACACCTAATAATTAATGTAGCATATTATGGGTTGAATGAAAAGTTAATAATGCAAAAAGAGCTTATAATCGAAGTATAAAAATATTCCTTCTAATTTTAACATTTTCAGTTATATTTTTTAGTTTTTTGACATAAATAAAGGAAAGTGTATAACAAGGATTTTTTTAATTCATATATTTCCATTGATTTACTTGATCGCTACTGGTATGGATCTGGTAATAATAATTAGAAAGCGGCTTGTACGAAACAAACCATATCCACGCAAGCAAACTCATCGCAATGAATGTGCTGGAGCTGCTGGTCATGACAAGAAATGGAAAGCGAACAACCGCATGATGCATGGTGACACAATCAAATTAGAGGAGCAGAAGAGTAACTTTCTTGCCTAATGTGTGCGGCCAGTTACTGGTTCACAAAGAACTAAGCTGTGAGTTCCATTTGTTGTTATTCTAGAGAACTTTGTACAGGAAGCCTTTCCTTTCAACACAGAACCAGAAGAGCCGCTGTTGACCTGTCAACCAGCAGCAACTACCCGTGAAGAAGCATGAACGCAAAAATAAATGTGAATAATTTAAAGATTTTTTTTTTGATGACGAGAGTATCCGGATCAGGTCGCGTGCACCTCGATTAGTCTCCGGACACTGATAAGACACCCTCCCCCATCAACATCGGATAAAACTTTGACCGAAATCAACAGACGTGATCAACCTGGATTTTGAGACTAATGGGATTCGAATTCAAAACCTTCAAAAAAAAGATTGAGTCGAACACCATTAGACCTTTAAGAAAATTGACGTACATAAGTACCAAAAAAAAACGATATTTTCTCCTGTTTTAGAGGGAGTGGGAGATGAGGTCAGGGTCGTGCTAGAAAACCTTTGTATGGGCTACGAATACCTAATTAATACAGATACAACAGAGAAACCACCAGGAAGGAGTATAATTTCTCTATCACCATTACTCATTTTAGAGCACTTGCATTTGATTATGTAAAATAGAGATTTCGTAAAAGAAAAAAAATAACGTGATGATGTGATAAAAAATTGAAAAGATGTTGAAACAGTGTAAAAATTATAATGTGAGATAAAGAAATTGGATAAAGTTATCGTATTATTATAACATTCTCTATTTTTATAGGTCAATTTACTATAACATTATGTATAATAAAAAGTGAAAAATTATGGAGATTCTGATGCAAGTGCTCTTAGATACGGAAGGAAAACCAAAAAGCTTGGTATCATTATATTATCAAAAGTAGATGGCTGCATTTTATGGGCAGATCAATTATACATCGACATGGCATGCATGAACAGGTCCAAATCAACGAGGTGATCACAGATATGTATGGTGAGATAGTAACTTGATCATATCAAGAGATTTCTACTCAGTTGTGAGAGGATGAGTACTGATTCACATTTGCATTCACCACTTGCTGTGAGTGGAAAATATGCATAGCTAATCAGCCATTACATTCATGAAACTACCAACATGATTATGGATGAACATTGAGGAATGAGTCCAAGAAGTATGAAGGGAAGTTTAAGGACACTAACTAAAATGGAGGTAAAGGAAAATACCTGACCTTCGGGGAATATCCCAACCACCTTAGCAACATACTGTTTCTGCACCAGCCCTGCCTCAATCTGTAAAATATGTTGATATAACGAAAACTGAATATTACTGCCACAACTCCGCAAAAGAAATGAGCCTCACATGATCGTTATCATCCAATCTAATGGAAAAAAATGTGAAAGGAGCACACTTCACAAAATCCACTACAATCATGAACATAGAAAAAAGTATAGAATATGTTACCTCCCGTCTAAAGGCATCAGCTTTAGAAGCATTACGGGCCAAGATTAGGAGTCCTGAGACCAGACGATCCAGCCGATGAATTGCTTACATAACTTGTTAAGGGAAATTGTTTTTAACAGATTTTCCAACATTATAACGTGGTAACTAGAGAAAGCAAAACAATCAAATAGACAAAGGCATAAATGAGTTTTGAGTCTAACACCAGACAATGGTGCCTTTCAATAAACTGCTAGAATATTTTCTTCAGGCTCCTTTGTTTGGATACGGAACAGAGGTGCCAAATCATGCTCTGCCTCTAGGATGCCTAGAACAGTATTCTTGCGGTATTGACCACAAGGGTGCACCTAAACACAAAGAAAGCGGTTGACTTTAGAGATCATAAAAACTTATCTCAGAGTTCTAATAAGTAACCTGCCACTCTCCAATCCCCTAGTTTACCACTATCCCTCACGTACTGCTGACTTGATTGTAAAACACTTTTTTTCCAATAAAAATTGTGATATACCACCTACTAAGTCATGCATGCCAACGACATCATAACTATGCAACCATCACTTCATCATACTAATGAATTGTCACTCACAGGAATAGAAGCTGGCTTACAAATAGTCAGCACGTCCTCATCCTCATGTAGAATGGAGACATCCCAAGCCATTACTGGCGGCTCATGCCTGCAATTTTGCATTCCACGTTAGCTTACCACTGATGCAAATATAAAACAGCAGCTCCCGAGAAGTAAAGGGATAATTAACCCTTTTGAAAAACAATTTTTTGCCAACCTGTGCAAGAAATGGCTTATCTTATGAAAAGTTTTCACTCTGTATGAAACTGAAACGTTTTGATCATCAACCTTTATTCTTCCACATTTCACGGCTTGAACCTACATAAAACAACCCCAATAATAACTTGAGTGACAGATGCATTTTAAGAACATTACTTCTAGCCTATAGGAGGGCAGAATGGTGTTACATAGAGTTCTCAATAACACAACAAATTTAGGAAAATTAACAGAAAGACCACAATTACACGCAAATTCCCCACATTTAAGCATTGAATGATAAATATTCATCCAACAGCCTCCCTACAACCGGAAACTAGAGATAGAAGAAAGGCAGAAAGCCAGGGTCGCACCACCCTAAACCCTAAATCAATGAAACTAAAAGCGCGAGTCTCAATTAGGCATCGAACCCACAGTACAACCATATGCTCCACATGATTTCCATTAATTCTGGTTTACTACATTTTATTCCCTCGCACAGCAGGAATGCACATCAATCTAATGCAACGAAACGGAACAACCACAACTTTGGGGGGGGGGGGGGGGGGGGGTGTGGGT
>JAOVYX010017420.1:0-22284 GCA_035668315.1 Drosera spatulata
CTAACATACATAACATTCATAGCAATTAGCTTAAACTACTCATGTTACATGCATTATCAACCATTGATTGTATATGACTATTAGCTTAAATCATATTATATCAATTAGCTACTTAACTAAATCATTTAGCATGACTTATAGCATCAACATATGCAATTAGGTGATCAAACTATCATACATATGTCATTTAGTGATTCTAATAGGTTTCATACATCATTTAATCATCAACACACTTCTGGTTTATGGTTTAAAGTTCAATATCTCATGATCTATACATCCTAAATTCATCAACACATCCCTACAAGCAAACTACTCACACATATTCATCAAATAACACATGGAATTCATTAAAACAAAGCAAGATAACATTCTGGTCAGGTAATGAAACAAGAACAAAGGTTATACAGCATTCAAATGAGTCCCAAAGCGAATCCGAAACCTATGCTAAGTGTTTGGAATGAAGATGCGATGATTCCTCTCCTGAAAACCCTTCTTTGCGTCGCCTTTTTTCTCCTCCTTCTTCTCTGCCGCCTCCAAGCCTTCCTCTGCCGAAATCTCTGTTCATTCAACCCTAGGAAGGGTTTATATAGGCATGGGAGCGTAACAAAATTGATCGGACGGACGAAACTCAACATATTGCATCTGGGATCTCGTCGCGTCCGCGACGCCTTTACTTGCGCCCGCGACGCTATTCACTGTTTACCGTTCTTCCTAAAACTAAAATTAAAAATAGCAAACAGCGTCCAAAAATTCCCAAAACTTATACATAGCATCTAAACACTTAAATCTAACTAATCGTGGCAAAAGTTTGCTTAAAAGACTCTCAAAGCATGTGAAACGGTAATGAAACGTGAAATGTAGCTCTTCGAGTTCATGGATTTCCATTCTCTTCATTCTTTTTTATTTTTTCTTCAAATTCCATGCCAATCTGCCATAAAACATCAACACACAGCAGTACCAACATTCCAAGGCAAAACGACACTAAAAATACAATTTAGACAATTTAAAGGGAATAAAAACAAACGTTTAGAATAACGAAATGATGTGTGATTTCATACACATCAGATAAGTCACAGAGTGCAGCATATTGGGTGTAGCAGAGTTGATTTGTAGGAAAGATAGAAGCACAACAGACTAGGAATACAACAAGGCTGGCTTGTGAAGGAAAAAGGATCAGAGTAATGGTCAATTTTACGATTCAAAGTTTCAAATCAGTACTAAGTTGAGATTATGTGAGAAGACCCCTGTCAACATCATAGAAGTTTAACAGGAGACAAAACGACAGTTATCAACATCAATAGTATAATCTCGAGTTTTGATTTTCTCAGCCTATAAATGGAGATCTATTTCAGAAAGAGAAGATTGACGTTATGAGGGAATTCATAACAAATTGTGAAATCATTCATCATCAACGTGTAATCGTTCTGCTAAGTTGAATTGAAGTTGAAACAAAGAATTTCTCTAATCTACATCAAGAACACCATTACAGTAGATTCAAGAGTTGATTTGTGCTATGAGTTGTTTGATTGATCTTAGGAAGTTCTTAGAAGCTTGTAAGTGATTTATTGTAAGCCACAAACAATCTAATACTAAGCTACCTCTTGGTCTTGACTACATTGACCACCAATGAAAGATTGGACTAAGCCTTATTGGTCATTTGACAATATTGTCTGAACTATTATAAATCAATGTGTTATTTATTGTCTATTTTATGTTTAGAACGGTTAGAAATACATCTCAAACACAAATAGATTGGTCAAAATACTAGAATATCTAATGCTAACTAATTTCGCTAGTCTACAGTGTACAGTCTTCATACTAGTTAAGCTAGATTACATACTGTTTAAAAAAGAAAATTTGAAGATACCCTATTCAACAACCCCTCCTCCCCCTTTAGGCTATATCATCGTACGCTAAGAATTATGGTTGTTATTACCAATAAGTGTGGAGGTGGAGTGTACTATGAATTCCCCTCTTAATGTGGTTAGGAGCATTAATTATGCGAACTGGGTATAGCCCTAATTAATCATAAATTAGTTGATGGTAGGCATGCACATTAGAATAGATTTGCGATGGTGGAGGTGGTGGGAGATTAGGAGAAATGGGATTAGTAGAGACTAAATTCAACCCTTAATATAAAACATAGTGCGGGAAAGGTTTTGTTATGAAATGTTAATTCATTGTCGAACAATCCAATAAAACGTCGACATATGAAAAACAAATTTCTACATTAGCATTATTTTGTTTATTATATTGATTGGCTTAGTATGATTATTTTCAGAACTTCGATAATGTTTGGTAATGCTTGGCTCAATTTGATGGGCATAACTCTTCATATTTTTAGTAATGATATGGCTTTTTAATGATCAATATTAATTTATTATTAAATCAATCAATAGGAACGCGAGGTGTATAATTCAGTAAGAAATTGTCACATATAAAACAATAAAAAATGCACACGTGGAATATCAAGTAAAAGAAATTCATACATTTGTATTATATATTTATATGATGATTAGGTTTATTGCACGAAATCATTTTCCAAAATGCAATTTTCATTACTAAACAAAAAATTTCAGTAATCTCTAAAAACAGGTTTGAATCTTTGAAGACAGGTTTGTGTCAGTTCAAAATTAAATCGAATAGACCTATCAGTGCATAATTCAGATGGGTGGTTTTAAACGAATCAATTAATTAAACAGAAAGCAAACAACGTGATGGATTTGGTGATGAACCAGCATCACAGAGAGGACACAAAAACCTAATACATTCCGGTCAACTATTCAACCAATACACACTCACTCATGTGTGACTCTACATGTAAAGTACATTGCACGAATCTTCAGTCCCGATTTGCATTCACTAAAAGCAATTAATCCATGAATCGACAAATCAATTTGACAAATCAAAAAGTAAGAAAAGAAATCAGGAAAAAAAAAACCGTAAGAAAAGAAAACAAACGGATAAATCAAAGAATGCAGACAAATTGTTTACCTTGCAGCTACAAAAAAATTTGAATAGTAATTTTGGTCATATTGACATTGTACCAGAAAAAATGAAGGGAATCACTTGTACAACCCAATCATTTTTAAAGGATATGATGTTTGATTTGGTTATATTAATTATTGTCGGGTTAATTAGTTAGTCTAATAAAATGAGAGGATGGATTCTTATTTATTCTAATATGGAGCTGGTTAGTGTGGGTTGGATAGATATTTATTGGTCCAATAATCGTTACGTCTGTAAATACTATCACTTACATCATCTTTTCTAATCCTAACCGTATCATATATGGTGACTCATCTACATTGGTGGTCAATGACATTAGGATAGTAGAGCCTCTTAATCCTGTTTGTGAGTTTGTGCAGATTATGCAATTGCATACTCGCCATGATCAAATTCTGCTTCGCATCCATGAAGATCAAGGTATATGTATGCTTATTTTCAATCTCAATTTGATATTTTCGATTTATCAATGATAATATTATGATTAGATTTAAATATCTGTGATAAACATAGATTAATCTAGAATCCATAAACTTTTGGTTTTGAGATTTATAATTTTCCGTCAAATGATCTCAGCCATATGGATTTGATTGGCAAGATTGAAACCAGATCTCAGGGATTTTGTTGACTTTGTTGGACAAACCCAGTTATCAATGAGCAGGGCTCTTGGATTTCGCATCCATAACTGATGATATCACTATCTCATGAAATTTGGATTTTATTTTTTTTCCTGGATCCGTTTCAAGATTTGGAGATTATGGAGACCATCATGATAAATCCTCTGTCCTTGATTTTAGGAGGTATAGGTTTTACTCCTTGGATTTGGTTCTGTTTGGTCTTGCTCCATTCCCTAATCGTTTCAATTTGAAACTTTGAGTCAAAGTTGAAACTTTTGATCATTGAGGAGATGGTTTGGAAAATCGTGAGGTGTGTTTTGATCATTGGCATGCCGATATTGATGCGTGTGAAATTGCTCATATTTTTTTAAGGTAATTTTTTTATTTTATGTATATTTTGTGTCGTTATTTTGTGTCTTATGTTTGATTTTAGTTCTTGAAACATTGTCACTGTTGCTTGTTCATTTTTGTCATAGATTTGATTGAGAGAACATGTTTTATACGAGTTATGAAAAACGATTAAAGTATGAAGATCTTTTTATGAAGTGTTTCGACGGATTATAAAGACATGATGGCTTAACAATGCATTTGGTGTTGTTTTCTAAGTTTCATGATGTTTTGGAGATGTATTAGGAGCAATAGAAGAAGTTTGGATGAATTTCGAAACAAGACGGGATGAATTAACAGTGTTCTGTGTTGGTCATCGACGTGACGAATGCCCTGAAGGAAAACTGCGCAGATCACGACCCTCACGGGCATGACGGGCCCTGTCACGGGTGTGACTCATTTGGTCATATTAGTAGCATCTAATCAAATTTTGATACACTCTCTTTTGGTCATGAATTGATTAGAACCTTTGCATGTGAATGGAAAAAAAATCTTTTTCTATTGATTCATGTTTGGTTTGTTTCTTGTTTGATGCTATCTTATTTAGTTTGACATAAACATTCTCTTTTGATATATTTGATCAATTTGGTTAGGTTAATTATACATTCTCATTTTATAGTCAACAATTTAAAGAACGTAATATAAGAGACCATTATTTTACAATCAAACCAATCACAGAACAAATCAACTAATAAATCACATCAATTGTTATTAATGATTAATCTCTTATGTTAGAATAGATTTATGAAGTTTTGTACACTTTAATCCAATAGATCACAACCACATTAGAAATATAAAGCTTAATAATTTAATTGATTTTTTAATTCTTGTTGTTTAATCTTAACTTCTTTATATCGAAACCCCACAAAACAACTTACTTTATAATTCTAGGTAAAATTAGGTTAATAATTAGTTTAAATTATTTAAACAATCGTTTTTTTGGGATCGATCCTTATTTCTCTTATTATATTAATTTAATTAATTAATAGTGAGAATGAATGAATTTAAATTCCAATTTTATATGTCTGGCGACTCTCGTATCAGATATCGATGGGCTTCAGTTAAAAAGAAAAAACAAAGGCTATGGTGCTTGATTAATCCAAGTTCGTTTGAATTTGTATAATCAAATTTGCTTATTTAGGGTTGTCATGAATATCATTGATGATGTGCCACCAGGTGTGTGTGCCTCTCTGGGAAACTAGTTTTCTCCTAGGTCTTCCTTGAGGAAGAAGATGACCTTAGTGGCTTCGGCTTACTTTTCCTGTTGGGCCGTGTGGGTCTCTAATGAGGTCATTTTTATTTTGTGCTTCACTTGTCAATGAACTGGAAAGGATTCGACCATATAAATCTAACCACTTTATATGGTGTCATGTGTGATAATCTGATTCTTTGTGGTGTTAATGGACTTGAGTTGATTAACCTTTTCAGGGGAACTGAACCTTACAACATTTTGGGACTAACTTGCATGTTTAATGTTAGTCATGAGATCTAGTTAAAAGGGGCAATGAGATCTTATGTGGTTGGGTTAAAGATCGATGGATTTAAATTAATTTAGTGTTGGATCTCACTAGATAAGTTGTCAACTTTGACTCCCCGCATGATTTTAAACTTTGGATATTATGGTTGGGTAACTTGTCACTGCGAATCACATGTGAATATACCAATCGTTTAATTCAAATATCCCTTACGAATGTACATTTAAATGTTCATTAAGGCTATGTTTGTGTTTGGGCTAATTTGTAAAAGAGTTAAATATCCAAAGCATGCAATTGATGGTTGAGCGACTCAACCTTTCATTAGGTGATCATTGAGTCATAAGTCGCATCTGGATCGGACCAACTACATATATAAGATAAATATGTCAATTTTTGGGTTGAGCTTTATGAGCTATACACATAACCCTAAAGCAATACTTTTGGGCTGTTTCTTTTTAGGGATATCTGGATTGGACCCGTGATCTTGCGTCGGTAGACGAGTATGTCTAGATCTAACTTTGGATGACACATTAAGGTATCAAGTTCAATGAAATATTTATTATGCAATATTTTCATACACAAATAAGACGACATAATCAACATGTGTGGTTTAATGGTTGATATACCCTATCAAGTTTATTATCTAAATCACAATCCGGTTATGTGAATAACTTAAAATGCTTATCTTGAAGATGTTTTAGGTTTGAGTTGTAGTCCCCAGAAGAACCTTCTTATTCGTATTCCAGAAATATGTTTCATAAAGCTATAGGATACCTCTTGTTTAATATTTGATCATACTCCCAAAGGAGATGGTTGTTATGTTCAAAGTAGGAAGGTTGACCTGGTTAGCATATGGTTGAGAGATAACCGTCATTGGGATTTATACACCCAAAGGTGGTAGATCATCTATGGTTGCTTTAATTTTCAAATCCGCTACTATGTTGGGAGATACACTACTGTATGTCATGCATTCTGCCCAAAGATGTTTGCATGATGATGCCTGCGATCCTCTCGGATTCATTCTCATATAGTTTAGATTGTATATTGACTACATGTGTTATTTGAAGTGTCGTTCTACTCTATCTCTGTCAACAACACTTATGTTCCTTTGGAAGTTTTTATGCTTCATAATCGAGGAACGTCGGGAAGGATTTGCTAAACTATTATAGTGGGAGTGCTTAATTGTAGAGAGATTTCAATTCGTGCACACATTCACCCCAAAGATGTTTATGTGATAAAGTTTTGAAATCTTCTGTATGTGTAATTGTATGTTTTGAAAATTTCTCATCATCACAGTTTTATTAAGCACTATAAGTTGAGAGTTGTACATTACGTGTCAAGCATACTACCCAAAGGTGTTTGTTTGATTATGATAGTATTAGCCCTTTCCACTCTTAATAGTAAAAGTGCGTGAAATCAATTCTTGCTACACGATTGAGAGAAATGCGTTCTATTTATTGCCTGTAAGACGGATGATCTTGCATCATCCTAAGCTGTCTACGTTTCATTTCTACTCTCCATGATCAAGTGGGAGCACATGTTTTATGTGATTAGTGGGAACTGAGTTTGCTATCCTTGTTCATGTATAAGTTGCATATTGCAATGTGTGTTTCTATTAGACGAGTTCATGATTTTTAGGACTTGTAGTTGATGGATTCTCTAGATTCCAACTCTTTGTAGTTTGAAAAATAAGGATGTTCCTTCGACAGGAAGGACAATATCTCATTTTGAGAAATAAAAGTGATTGTTTTCTCGACTATGCTATTTTTCATGTAGCATGTTATTTCGTATTATATAACATTTTATCGATAAACTTCTTTTGTGTTGTTGTTGTTGTTGGCTTATATGGTTTCATGCGTATGCTTTGTGATATTCATTTCTATGTTGTTTATTAATAATATAGTATCACAAGAGTTTATGTCACAATAAAGCCTGTGGAACAAATGATAAGGTAATCTCACCATTATGCTAAGACCTTTGGCAATGTGTCTTTCATGACATGTAGTTTCAACATGAATATTAAGTACTTATTCATTTGTTCAGTGGGTGCATTTGATATTGTGCCCTATTATATTCTTTTGCATTTGTTTCGATGAAGTCATGTAAGGATGTAATTTATCGTTATAGAAACACATTGATGTTTTATGTATGACTTCATGTTCTTTTAAAAGTCTCAATGTCAATCTTGAGCAAATACTTGGGGTAATAAGTTGAGCCTTAATGTATGTCTTGGAATAAATATTCTACATCATGTGATACATAAATCAAGACATATGACTTGGTTCATTTGTAACCAAGTGATTTTCTCAATCGTATGTTGCTACACAAGGGAGAAAATCGTGTGACCGTTAAGAGGATAATACATGACATTTTCGTTTGAGTATTATCCATTTGCCACACTATCATATTAAAATTCACGTCAGTAGAGTTTAGAGTTCTATGATCATGGAAGGTCTTGTGTCGTAACAAAAAAGATGAAGTTTTTGTCATGATCATGAACTTGAAGCTCCATAGGACCGAATTGACTTAGAAGAGCGTCTCTAGATCAAAGATTTTCTTATTTCCACGGTAAACTTTCAAAATCGTTAATTAGCGTGGGTTTTTTTGTTTTAACAATCAACTTGTTTTCAAAATGTTGGTGGTTTTATTTCTTTTGATTTTGACCATTAATAAACCCAAGTCGTAGAATGTTAGACTTAATCTATAAATCTCCATATATTGGTCTAATAAAGTGAGACGATGAGCTCTTATTTAGTCTAATATGAGGCTGGTTAGTGTGGGTTGGATAAATTTATTGGCACATGATGAGAGACCCAATAATAGCTACGTCTTTAACTACTATCAATTAGGTCATCTTTCCTACCCTAACCGTGTCATAAATGGTGACTCATCTACACCGTCCGTCAAGGACATTAGGAAAGTGGAGCCTCTTAATCCCGTTTGTGGGTTTGTGCTGATTATTCAATTACTTACTCGTCATGATCAATTTTCGCTGTGTATCCATGACGATTAAGATACACGTATGCTTGTTTTCAATCTCAATTTGATATTCTATATCTATATATGACGATCTTGTGATTGGATTTGCGTATAAATGAATCCCAAGATTCAAAACACAAAAAAATAAAAATAAAAATTGAAACATGGCAAATAATGTCCCACTAAGTCTTTACCTGAGAGGAGTGCTTAATATCTCTCCGTCCCAATTTGATTAAAATGTTTTGATCCTATAATAGAATTTATATGTTTGTTGAATTATATAAGTTATGAAATGTTTATTTTATGAGTATGTGAGAGAGAGGAGTGAGAAAGAAGAAAGAAGAAGAAATGATAGTGTGACGGATTGATATGATATAAAATAGGGATGTTTTGATAGTTTCTTATTAAAAAGTTTCCAAATAAGAAAGCGTTTCATTTATTTTGGGACCACCCAGATATAGAAGTGTTTCAATTAAATTGGAACGTAAGGAATGGTAGAATACAAAGATACATAACTTGAGTACTTTATCGAAAGAGACCTCGACTGATGTGTGCTACACTCATCCAATACGGGGATTTCGGTCTTCGGTGAGCGCCCCATGACAGGGGTGCAAGGACAACGCACTCGCGGCCTAAACAGTATATCAAATATGATGTGAAGTCATGGACATGTTATTCTGTAAAGAAGGGCAAGTTGGTGTTCAGTACGGACCGTGCTTAAAGCGCATGGCTGTGCCTAATGGTGTTCGGTATGTTGTTAGTTCCACAGGTACAACCTAGAGGGGGGGGTGTGTGAATAGGTTGTTTTAAAATTTTCAGTGTAATGCAGCTGGATATATAATCAAAGTACACTGTTTATCCTTTGTAGACTGTAGAAGATGTCTGATGCAGAGACTTAAGCTTTGAAGGCTTGTCTCTTTGTGCTATTCAAATTATTTCTAATAGTTCCAATATACAAGATAAAGTAATGCAAGACAAGAACACAGGATTTTATACTGGCTCAGACACTCGTTATCAACTGATAATCGAGAGTTTTGTCCAGTCTTTCCTAGTGACTGGTGTAGTCAATCGAAGAGGTGAGTTCACTATCTTCTTGTTTTTGGCTTACAAGACAACTCCTTTACAAGTTTGCGAATTTGCCAAAAACAAAGAACCTAGACCCTTGCACAGATCTTTCCTCGGACTCTGCTGCAGCTTTATTCTTCAATGCAGACTAGTGAATTTTCTTCTTCCTGCTTTATCAATTCAGCTAACTTGAACAGCTTTCAATTCAGATTTCTCGTATGCTCTTGTACGTTCAGTCATTTATCAACTTCTCTGTTCTCTGAGCTTCTTTGATCCTTTTTTATAAGCTGAGAGAATGAACATGTGACTGTACTTGACCTGATGTTGACAACTTGTCTGTTAGCAACACATGTGACCAATCCTTCATTCTTATCCTCGTACAGTTTCTCCATACCTCAAATCTTCAATTTGACCAATCCTTTGATCCTTGTCCAACTTAGGCAACCATCTCTGCTGCATTCAGTGTGCTGTAACTTAGTTTGCACTCACTACCGTTGCGACCTCGTCTGCACCCGATGAGTGCTACAACTTCGTCGGCACTCAGTACTGCTGCAACCTTTTATGTATTACTGTGTTGGCCCTTGTCAACAAGATTGATCCTACATCTTGAAGTATTTGCAGGTCTTTTACTGTCCATGTATGTCTTAGTTGTCTTGCTTAAATCTTCTGTAGTGGTCTGTATCTGATGGTCCACAATGCTCTCCATCTGATGGCCCATAATGCTCTCCATCTGTGGTCGTGTGCTCTTCAGCATCAAACCTAAACTGAAGATAACTAACCTGATTTCTAACCTAAGCACACTATCTATATCATGGTTAATACTTCTAAGTTTGTTCATCAATTTCTATACAAGTGGAGGGATAAAACATTCTTGTCAATCTCTCCCTAAATTGATGCTAACAAAACTTCCAAGTAAAATAGCAAGCTAACTAATTACATTTGTTAAAAAAAGAAACTTTATCCTATCCTAAGGTTTCAGTACAACAAAGAATTTATAAATTTTTCACCTATGTTGTTCTTCTCCTTTGCTGTATTTGGGGGATGGCTTTCTGATGATTCCTGATGTCTCCTTTTCTCCCTATGAGTTTTCTCCCCCTGAGGTCTTTGATCTGATGGCCTTTCCCCCTTAGGTCTTTTGTCCTGATGGCCTCTCCTGAGGTCTTTGTTTTGCAGCCCTTTCTCCTTCTGTTGCAGTTGTTGGTTTCCTTTTGAGTTCCTCTGTAGACTTAGGCCTAACTGTTGCCTCCCTTCCTTTTTCAGCTACCTCTTTCTCTCTCTCGTTTTGTTAGCATCGAGGGCTGCGATGATGGTTTCAATGGCAGTTCAAAGGGTTTTTAGATATGAGGAAGTGACTTGGTGAGCATTTATGGCTTTGGCAGTCTCAAGGTTCAGCTTATTTTCCAGCAAGCTGAGTCTTTTTCCATTGTTGATAATATGCTCCTTGAGTTGCTTTTGAGTGGTCTGCAAAGAGGTCTGTAGTCTGCGAAGATCAGCTGAGAGTTGCCCCCTTAGTTTGCTTTGGTTGGAGGAGCTGAGCCTATATTGCTGGAAGTTGAGAGCAGTGCTCCTTTGAATTTGTTTGAGGAGTCCCTCATCCATGTTAGCGAGAATTTCATGGAACTCTTCAAAGCACTTGTTCCTGGTTTCTTTCTCGGACTCTGGCTCGTTTGCAACTGGCTCTAGTTTGTCAATAAGATCCTTGAATGCATTCTTTGTTCATTGATGCATGTTGTATACCTCCTGATCCAATTGCCTCAATCTATACTCCACCGTTGTCTCTGGTGAAGAGGACTAATGAGGTAGAGGAACTGCAGCAATGGCCAGCATTCTGGCGGTGTTGGATGGCTTTGCATGGATTGTTGTCATCCTGATGCCCTTCAGGGCTTGCCTTCGACTTCTAGATGCAGTCTAGGGTGTGATGGGAATGTTGGATGTTTCACTATATAATAGACCTTGTGGAAATCCAACAGAGGATGAGTCTGCCCTGGTCTGCACTAGCCCAAAGGAAGATATAGGAGTGAATATCATATTCAGAGGGGATACATCCTAGTTGTGCATATGCTCCTGACTTGTGGAGGTGTCACTCATCAGCTGTTTCTTGTTTTCTTCAAGTGTCATTGATTTTAAGGTGTTGGCGTCTGCAGTTTCTTCCTCCTTGAGTGCAGAAGTCATATCAGGTGACTTATCTTCTATTATGACAACTTCCTGTATCTGTGTTGGAGTAAGGTCAAGAGCTGTGACCTCTGTGAACCCTTTCTTTGCAGTAGTCTGCTCATTGTCTGCTTCCTTTTTCTCTGAGGTAGCTTTAGCTGCTTCTGTGCCTTGTGCTGAAATGTCTGCTATTGATCCCTCTGCAGCCGATCTTTCAGTTTCTATTGTCTCTGCCTCATTTGCTATAGGTGCCTCTGCTGCTGATTCCACTTGTTCTAATATTCCTTCTGTTGCTGTTGTCTCAGCTGCTATTGCTGATGACTCTGCTACTACTGCTGGTGACTCTGCTCCTGACTCTTTTGCTGCTGGTGGTTCTTCTGTGGACTATTCCTTGATGCCTTCTTCAGCGACTTCATCTATGACATCATCATAATCATGGCCTTCTATTTCTGGATGTTCATCATGGCCATCAACGTCATCTCCACAAGATAGTGCTTTGCCTATGGTTGGTCTGGACAGATAATCATAGATTTCGAGTGTTGTTGTCCTCACATGTTTGTCAACTAACCTTTTTAGTTCAGCTTCCACTTCTGGAGTGTGGACAAATTCCACAGCCTACATCTGAGCCTGCTTGTGTCTTCTGGTCCTTGATGTTGAGTCTTTGATCTCCAGAGCCCCACTGAATAGTATGTATGGCTCAGTAGGCCTCTTCTTCTTGCTTGCTTCCCTCTTTTGGATCAGGATTAGCTGCTCAATTTCTGCCTATGTCATGTTGTCTATTATGTCAATCTCTGTTCTGATTCCATCAGGAGTGATTCTGTATCTTGTGGTTGGTCCTGATGGGATCAGCTTTGGCCTTGCAACCTTGGACCTTCTCTTCATTGGAAACTTGTGTTCCTTGATGAACTGCTGTATCATGGCCTCCTTTTGAGGTTTTCCAAGTAGTTCATCAGCCTTTGCTCTGTGTTCCAATACCTTTTTCTATAAGGATTGGATGGTCGGAAATGTCTCCTGTATTTCAGTCTTGTATGCAGTTTCCATTATAGTTGTTGTTATGGCCCACACTTCAGTTGCAGTTGATGGTTGCTCTGCTTCAATCTCAATTAGCTTTATTCCTTCAGTAGAGATAGGAATGATAGCAGTTGTGTACGCCTCTAATACAGTACCTCAATTTGCCAAAGAGACTATAGTAGATGTACTAAGAGGCTGATCAGTCTGCATTCTTATCAGTTTGGCTTCAATGTCCTCAATTTCCCTTCTTGTATATCCCTGTGCACTTAGCTCTTGCCTAAGCTATGCCATGGGTCCTTCTCTGATCTCCTCATAGCTTTGTTGTGCTTCCATGATGAGTTGCTGAAGATTTTCATCAGCTCCTGCCTTGAGATACTCCAGAGCTACGTTTGCATCATGAAGTACAATAACTTCTGGCTCCTTTAATGGACTGCTTCTTCAGGATGATCCTTCAGCTCTTGCTAGAGCTGTTATCCTTTAAGAAATGTTCTCAGTCTACTCATGTGTTTGTGAAGACTGAGCTTCTCCCTTTATTTCCATTGGTGCAGTAGGGAGTTCAGACAATGTTTTCTCGTCTGAGGTCTGCAGAACGAGTTTTCTTCTGGTAACTCTAGTATGCTTTGTCTTGGCTTCGGGAGCTTTCTTGATAACATTTTCTTTGGACTTGATTGGCTCCTTCATGATGGGCTGGTCTGCAACCTTTGTCGTAGTCTGTAGTGTTGTTGGTTTCTTTGAGAAGCCAATTGGTTGCTTCCCAATTTTCCTCACGTTAATTTGCTTGGCCACAGTCCATGGCCTTCCTCTCTTGTTAGAGAGTTTGAGTTTCTCCTTGAGGATGATGATGATAACTCTTCCAAATAAAGGTTGTCTGGCCTCTATTGCTTTGGCCAGTTGATACATCAACAGTTTAGCCCAATTGATTTTGTGCTTTGTGAGAATTGCACACATTATCTCCTGTTGGTCAGAAGTGATCTGATCCTTGGAGAATTCCCTAGACATGATCACCTTTTTTTTACCACATCTGCAAGCAGCTTAAGTGCTTTTGACAGATTTTTCTTCATCGTCCTTATTCCTTCCTTCTGCATGTCTTCACTCAACATGGCATACGACATCTGTAAGCAGCTTAAGTGCTTTTGACAGCTTAAGTGCTTTTGTCACTTTTGGATGGGATGTTGGATCGAGTGTTGGCCATTTTTCAAAAGAATTTTGAGAAATTTTATAGTTCGTAAGAGTTAGATCTGAAAAGAATACTAGGGTTTGCAGTAGAGCACAAGAAAAGAGAGAGAGAATGTATATGAGAATGCTTAGAGAGAAATGGAGAGTGAAAAGTGTTTCCGGTTGAAAAATTTTTCATTTTTATACCTATTTGAAAAAGTTATCGTTGCAAGTAAAAAGTAGCTGTTCGCATTTCGAGTAATTGAATTAACTATTGTGGAAATTTAGGCAATCAGTTTAAAACGTTACTTCTTTCCAAAAAAATAACTTCAGTAGGGTAAAAATAACGCTAGTATGCATCCTACATGTGTAGTAGAGCATTCAGACCATTTTACGGATTTAAATCAATCATACCCAACTCTTTTCGGAATCGGATAAATTTGCTCTCATCAGGAGACATTGTAAAAATGTCTGCAATTTGTTTTTCTATCGAAATGTATTCCAATTTAATATGACCTTTTTACATATGATCTCTGATAAAATGATATCTGACATCTATATGCTTGGTCCTTGCATGAAAGATTGGATTTTCTGAAATCACCGTTGCAGATGTGTTGTCTCAAAATATTGGTGTTTTTAAAAACGTCATACCGTAGTCTGCAAGTTGTGACCTCATCCATAACATTTGTACAACATAGCTTCCAGTAGTTATATATTCTGCTTCTACAGTAGAGGTTGACACTTTGTTCTACTTCTTGCTGAACCATGATATCAATCTTGCACCAAGAAATTGACATGTTCTACTTGTGCTTTTTCTATCAACCCTACAACCTGCGAAGTCTGCATCTGAATAGCATGTTATTATGAATTCTGATCCCATAGGATACCATACACCCAGATCTGGAGTTCCATTGATATATCTCAGGATTCTCTTTATTGTAGTGTGATGGGATTCTTTGTTATCAGATTGACACCTAGCATATACGTAGACTGAGTATAGGATGTCTGGTCTGCTAGTAGTCAGGTATAGAAATGATCCTATTATCCCCTTATACATTGTTTGGTTAATTTCTTTCTCTCTCTCATCTTTATTTATCTTTGTAGTTGAGCACATAGGAGTTTTCATATGACTTGTATTTTTTAGTCCATATTTTTCTTAGATATTTAGCTTGATTTATGAGTATTCCACTGTTTAGTTGTTGTACCTGAAGTCCTAGAAAATATTTTAGCTCTCCCATTAAACTCATTTAAAATTTTGATTTCATTAATGTAGCAAATCTCTCACATAATTTATTATTACTACAGCCAAATATAATGTGTCATCCACTTAAATTTGCACTAAGAGTGTATGTTCCTTATGTTCTTAAGAAATAAGGTGGTATCTACCTTTCCTCTCTTAAAATTATTTTCACATAGAAAAGTTGAGAGAGTTTCATACCATGCCCTTGGAGTTTGTTTTAAGCCATATAATGCTTTGTCAAACCTGTGGACATGGTTTGCATGTTCAAAGTCTTCAAATCCAGGAGGTTGTTCAACATAATCCTCTTCTTGTAGCTTTCCATTGAGACAGGCACTCTTCACATCCATCTAATAGACTTTGAATCCTTGTTATACAGCATAAGTAAGGAACATCCTTATTGCTTCCAGTTTTGCAAAAGGGGCAAAGGTTTCAAAGTCAATCCCTTCTTCTTGTGAATAACCTTTTGCCACTAGCCTAACTTTGTTTCTGACTACTGTTCCATTTTCATCAGTCTTATTTCTGAACATCCATTTGCAGCCAACAACTGGATAATTTTTGGGTCTGGACACCAAATACCATACTTCATTTCTTTGAAATTCATTTAGTTCTTCCTGTATGGCATCAATCCAATTTTGATCACATAGAGCTTCATTAACTATCTTTGGCTCCATTTCTGATATGAAACATACAGATAAGCATTCTTTAGTTGTTGCCCTTCTAGTCTGCACTGGTGCATCTTGTCCCCAATGATATCATCTTGTGTGTTTGCCTTGATCCATCTCCTTTTATCTTGATCAATGGTGATGTGATCCAGTTGTTGTTGCATTGTGGGCTGTTCTGCGTCTGCTGCACACCTATTCTCTTCTGTGTCTGCAGACTGCTCATCCTTTTCTACAACATCGAAGCTCTTGTCTGCATTCTGTTCGTCATCTATGCATGCACAATCCTCATCAAAGACATTGGCGGTACGTATGGTTATTTCAGATTCATCAAAGGAAACATGAACTGACTCTGCAACTGTTTGTGTGTTCTTTTGTTATACACTCTAAAGGCTTTACTACTTGTGGAATATCCTATAAATGTTCCTTCATCTATCTTTGGGTCAAATTTTCCTACATGGTATTTATCATTGTTATGTATATAGCATTTGTCTCCAAAGGCATGAAAATATTTGACACTTGGTGTCATTCCTTTCCATAATTCATAGGGAGTCTTTTTATGCAACTTATGTATAAAACACCTGTTTTGAACATAGCATGTAATGTTTAGTGCTTCAGCCCAGAAGCTTTTGGGTAAGTCTTCATCAGCAAGCATTGTTCTGGCTGCTTCTGTAAGTGTCCTGTTTTTTTTTCCTGCTAAACCATTTTGCTGAGGTGTTCTAGGTGTTGAATAGTTATGTTTAATACCATGATCATCACAATAATTATCAACTCCTATTTGATCAAATTCAGTGTCATGATCACTCCTAACTGTGACTACCTCAGTACCTTTTTTATTTTTTATTTATCTTATAAATCTAGTCAGCAGGCTACAGGTTTCACTCTTTCTATGCAAAAATATTACCCATGAATATCTTGAGTAGTTATCCACTATAACTAGAGTATACTTCTTTCTATTTAAGCTTTCTATTTCTATTGGACCAAAAAGATCCATGTGCAGCAGTTCAAGGACTCTAATTGTTTTTGATGAATTTATTGATTTGAAGTTTGCTCTAGTCTACTTGTCTTCTTGGCATGACTTACACAGCTTATCCTTTTTGAACTTGATTTGAGAAAGTCCTCTTACCAAGTTTTCTGAGGACAGCTTCGCTATGGTTTTGAAATTTAGGTGAGCTAATCTTTTGTGCCATAACCAGTTTGTATCTTAAGTACCTTTAGTATAAAAGCATGTAATTTGTTCTGACTGGGATGAATTAAAGTCTATTGTATAAATGTTTCCTTTTCTAGTTCCTATCAAATTGACTTCATTGGTGATTTTATCTTTTACTTGACATGAATCATGAGTAAAGGAAACATCATAATTTTTGTCACATAATTGACTGATGGATAGCAAGTTATGTTCTAATCTTTTAACATAAGCCACATCTTTAAAGATTAGAGAACCGGTACCAAGGGTTCCATAACCTTTAGTTTTACATACCTTGTCTCCTCCAAAGATGACTAGTGGCCCTTCCTTTTTTCTATAGTATTTCAATATCCTTTTGTTCCCAGTCATGTGTCCTGAACACCGACTGTTTAACTACCATGTTTCATCTTGTTGTTCTTAAAACAAAGAATTAAAAACCTTGTACATGGTACCCACAAATATGAATCCTTGTTAGTTCTGGACACCCACATCTGAATAATTTTCTTGTATGGAGTCCAACATTCGAATGATTTATGGCAGACTTCTGCTAGTGTTTTTTCATACCCTCTGCTGCATTCTGCATGTGTAGACGGGTTTCTAAAATGGTTTTTTCCATGCAGTATTGGAAATATTGTTCCATATTGGGTAATTTGGTGCATATTTGAGGTCTATATGGCCTCTTGTTGGTTTCTATCTTATGGGTGCAAGCTGTACGCACTTTGTGGTGTTTTGCACCAGTTTGTGCTGGTGTTTTGCTCAAGGATTTAATCCTTTTGGGTTGAGCAGCAGAGACTCTACGGCTCTGCTCTCCTTGTTCAGGAGAGACTTTGTCCTTCTGCAAAATTTTTAGTGAGGTCTGGTTTATATCTTTCTAGCTGGTTGTGGTGTCATTATCTATTTTTGAATGTGCAGTATCACTTAACCAGCTTTTGTACTCTATTCCTGATTGATCACATGAGGATTGACCCATGTTTAGCATCTTTTGCAATTCTAGGATCTTTCCATTCCATGTGTCTACTTGAGCCTCCAGCTCAGCATTTCTCTTTGTGAGTGTTTCCACTACTGCAATGAGAAGCTTTACATCCTCATCTAATTCTTTCAGCTCATTTTTAGCTACTAACAGGTCATTTAACATATTGTCAATCTCTTTATATGTTAGATTGTAATTCTCTCTGAGATTTACAATCAATACGAGATTATCGTTATTTTCCCTTGAGAGGGCAATAAAGTTCTCAAAGGTTTCTTGAAAAGGCACTTTTAATTCTTCTTGAGAGGTATCTAAATTAGAGAGATCAATTAACTATTGCTTTTCTTCATTCCTTGCCATGAGACAGAGCACAGCATTTGATATTGTTTCTTCATCTTCTGAGTCTGTCTCACTCCATGTTTTAGCTGTATAGGCCTTCCCGTTTTCTCACCTTCCAGAGCTCCTCGTGCTGTATTCTTTCTTATTGCTTTGTTCAGACTATTCCTGGGCTGGTCATCTGCATTGTGTAGCAAAGTGTCCTGCCTTTACACAATTGTAGCAGACCGCTTTCTAAGCTTCTTTGGCCTTACTTGAGATATTCTTCTTGATATTTTTCTTTTTGCATAGCTTTTTGAACTTTTTGCCCATTAGCGCAATTTCTTATGCGATTGCCTATTCACTTGGAGACGAGGTGTCACTGCTTTCCTCTTCTACCATAGATATCAGAATTATCTCTTGTACCTTGAAGGCTAGAGTTTTCTTTCTAGCCTCATCAATTTGTTTTTTCTGCTTAACTTCCAGATTGTATGTGTGCAAGACTCCATATAACTATGCCAAGAACACTTTTGCAAGATCCCTGAACTCTCTTATTGCTGTGATCTTTGTTTCCCATATTTCATCAAGTGATCTCATAAACTTTAGGTTGACTTCTTCGTTGTCAAAATTCTTTCCTAAAATTTTGAGATTGTTGATAAGCACTTTGAATCTTTCATAGAAGCTGGTCAGATTTTCAGCAGATCTTATTGAGACCCAATCATACTACTATATCAACACATCCTTCTTGTTTTCTCTGATCTCATTTGTTTCTTCGTTTCTGAGCAGTAGAGCATCCCATGCTTCCTTTGCAATGGTTGTATGAACTACTATCTCAAATATATCATCCTCAAGAGCTTTGAAGATTTCATTTCTGGCCCTTCTTTCCACCAGCACTAAGTCCCAGTCCTTTTTTATCTAGAGGGATTTCGGTTTGTCCACTTCCCTGGATGCATCAACTGGATCTAGCATCTTTGGCATGTGTGGCCCATTAGTGATTATATCATGCATTCTCTCATCTATTGAGTCCAGATGTGCAAGCATTCTCAGCTTCCAGTGGTTGCACTTGTCAAATGAGCATGCTTGTGGCTCTCCAATGTTAGGACACTTGGGTAGCTTTGGAGGAGCCATGTTTACATCACACAATAGAGTGTTAGTAACTTCTTTGTAGAGTTATATCAAAAGAAATGATCTTTTGTTTCCGAAAACTGTTAAGTCTGGAAAGTCAAACTCTGATACCAATTGTTAATTTCACAGGTACAATATAGAGAGGGGGGGGAGGTGAATAGGTTGTTTTAAAATTTTCAGTGTAATGCAACAGAATATTTAATCAAAGTGCACTGTGATAGGAATGTGCAATCCCTCCAAATATATAGAAATTGATGAACAAAACTTAGAAGTATTAGCCATGATGTTGTTAGTGTGCTTAGGTTGGAAGTTCGTTAGCTATCTACAGTCTAGGTCAGATGCTGGATAGCAGACGACGGCATATGGAGAGCATTATGGGCCACCAGATGCAAACTATTACAGAAAATTTCGGCAAAGCAGTTAAGACATGTATGAACAACAAAACACTTGCAAATACTTCAGGATCTCGGATTAATCTTGCAAACAAGAGGCAACAACACAATGCATGGATTGCATTGGATCTGAATGCAGATTAAGTTGCAACAGTGACTGGGTGAAGATGAGGTCTCAACGGTATTGAGTGCATACTGAGTTGCAGCAGACTAGAGTACAGTAGAGATGGTTGCTTTGGTTGGAACAGAAATCAGAGGATTAATCACATCGAAGATTTGAGGTTTAGAATGACAGAATAAGGACTAGGAAAAGGTAAGTTGTCAACATCTGTGAAGGAGTCACAAGTGACAAGCTATCACCATCAGGTCAAATACACAATCACGGGTTCATTCCCTCAGCCTATAAAAGGGGATAAAAGAGCTCAAAGAACAGTGCTGTTGAACGAAGTATTGAACGTACACAGTGTGCAAAATCAATCTAAATTCAAACTATTCAAGTGAACTGAATTGAAGAAAAGGAAGAAGAAGGGTTCACTAGTCTGCACTGAAAAACAGAAGCTGCAGTAGAGTCTAGACAAGGATCTGTACAAAGGATCTAGGTTCTACGCCTTTGACAAGTTAGCTACCTTGTAAAGGGGTTGCCTTGTAAGGGAAAAACAAAAAAATAGTGAACTCACCTCTTGGATTGATTAAACTGGTCACCAAGGAAAGACTGGACTAAACTCTCGACTATCAGTTGATAACGAGTGTCTCAACCAGTATAAATCCTGTGCTCTTTATTTGCTTTTCATTGTTTTGAATTGTTAGAATTGTTTGAAATCAATCACAACAGCAAACAGAGACAAACTCTCAAAGTTTAGGTCTCTGCTACAAACATTCTAAATAGTCTGCAAAGAACATCAGTGTATTGAAACCTACTACTCCGCTGTATTACACTGAAAATTTTAAAAAAAAAACCTATTCATCCCCCTTTAGGTTGTATATGTGGATCTTACAATTGATATCGAAGCCTGACTTTTCAGACTTAACAGTTTTGGAAAGAAAAGGTCGTTTCGTTTGATAAATTTCTATAAAGAAGTTACTAACATTTTATTTTATGAAGAAATCATGTTTCCTCCAAAGCTACCCAAATGCCCCAAAAATAGATAGCCACAAGCATGCTCCTTTGACAAATTCAATTATTGAAAGCTCAGAATGCTTACACATCTGGATTAAATTGATGAAAGAATGCATGATGTGATCACAGATGGGCCATATATTCCAGAGATGTCAGATCCAGTTGATGCATCCAGGGAAGCAAACAAACTCAAGTCTCTCTGGACAAAAGAGGATTGAGATTTGGTGCTGGTGGACAGAAGGGCAAGAAATCAAATATTCAAAGCCCTTGATGATGACATGTTTGAGATAGTGGTTCATAAAACCAATGCAAAAGAAACATGGGACGCTCTATTGCTCATGAATGAAGGAATAAACGAAATCAGAGAAAACAAGAAGGATGTCCTGATGCAACAGTACGATTGGGTGTCAGTGAGATCAGATGAAAACTTGACCAGTTTCTATGAGAGGTTCAAAGTACTCATCAAGAATCTCAAGACTAGGGAAAACTTTTGACAACAAGGAAGTCAACCTGAAGTTCATGAGATCACTTGATGAGATCTGGAGAACAAAGACTACCGCAATAAGGGAATCCAGGGATCTTGTTAAGATGTCCTTGGCACAGTTGTATGGTCTGCTGCATACTTACAACCTGGAAGTTGAGAAGAAGAGACAAATTGATTAGGACAGCTAGAAAACTCTGGCCTATAAAGCATAAGAAAAAATTTGAGATCCATGGCAGAAGAGGAGACCAGTGATACCTCGTCTGCAAGTAAACAGGCAATATCAGAAGGGTTTGCACTGATGGACAAGAAGTTCAAAAAGCTATTCAAGAAGAAAAATCTCAAGAAGAACTTCCCAACCAAGGTCAAAGAAGCAGAGAAGGAGGTCGGCTACAACTGTTGAAAGGTGGGGCACTTTACTGCACAATGCAGATGACCTGCACAAGAATCGTCGACACAGAGGAACAAAAAGGAATATGGAAAACGGAGCTCTAAAAGGAAGAAAAAGTGCAAGGCCTATGCTGTTAAAACCTGGAGTGAGACAGACTCAGATGATGAAGAGACAATCTCAAATGCTCAACTCTGCCTCATGGCAAGAAGTGAAGAAAAGTAACAGGTATTTGATCTTTCTAACTCAGATGCCTCTTTAGATGTACTAAAAGAGGCTCTTTAAGAAACCTCTGAGAAATTATTGCTATTTCAAGGGAAAATAAAGACAATCTCGACTTGATTGCAAATCTTAGAGAGAATTCTAAACTAGCAAATGGGAAAATTGACAACATGTCAATGACCTACTCAGAGTTCTCAAGATTTCAGCCCCAAGGCTGAATCTGATCGAGAAAAAGTTGAGAGCTCGGCCACTGATAAAAAAATAGCTGTGCTGACTGACCTAGTTACTAAACTGGTAACTAATACTGCACAAACACAGCTTCAACAAGTGAAGTCTTGTGAATTCT
>JAOVYX010017421.1:0-22282 GCA_035668315.1 Drosera spatulata
GTCTTCAAAACTAATCAACACATCACTACTAATGAACTACTCACACATGAGCATTGAATAAAGCATGGAATTAAACATGACAATGTAAACAAGCATTCTGCAGAGATTGACAAACTAAGAATAAAGGTTTTACGGCGCACGTAGCGATCCAAACTAGTGTCCAAAGGATTCGTATGCGTTGCGGATCAAACCCTCTTCAAAATCACCTCCTAGGCTTGTCCTCCTTGCGTGTCTTGCCCCCTTGATCGCCTCTGCCGTCCCTGAGCATTTTCTCCTCTATGTTATGCTTTGAACAACCCTAGGAGACGTATTTATAGGCGAGGGTTTGTAACCAGATCGATCCGACAGTCGAAAACTGTTATTATGGATCTGAAGCATCGTCGCGACCATGACCATGCCAGTCGTGCCCGCGACAGGTTGAAAACATGGAATATGCTGATAAATAATCGTCGTGCCCGTGACACATGGTTGTCGCGCCCGCAACACAGGACTGCCCGCGACACTACTGTAGCGCCCGCGACTGGTGCACTGTGTACCATAAAACTAAAACTAAAATTACTAAACGACATCCAAAACTTCTAAAACCTTATACAACACATATACACATGCTAATCTAGCTAAACGCTATATAACGCTGTCGTTTAAACTCTCGAAGCACGTGAAACAACGGTGAATTGTGAAATCCAGCGATTTGAGCTCATAACTTGCCACTTTCTTCATCCTTCTTCGTTTATGCTCCAAACTTCACGCCAATCTACCAAAACATGAAAGCACAGCAGTAACAACATTCCAACACAAAAAGACACTAAAAACATAAATTAGACAATACGAAAGGAATAAAACAAACATTTAGAATAAAACAATGATGTGTGTTTTTATACACATCAATACATCATGTTTTGGGCGCTTCCTTGCCTAGGAGGACCCTGAAAATTATCTATGGCATTGGCTTGTTCATTGTAAAATAGATTTGAACACAAATCAGTGGCATAACTAGGAATAAAACAAAGTCCATAGACTTTTTCTTATCACAACAAAAAAAAAAAAAAAAAAAAGCAATTTAACTACTGAAAAATTTAGCTATGGAAAAAAACCATCGCTAAAATAGATATTTTTCCGACAGATCTATCGCAAAAAAAAAGAGAGAGAGGAAGGAAAAGAAAAAAAAAATAATTTTATGATGAAAAGTCAAACTTTTATCGCTAAATTTGAGACAATTAACGACAGAATCCGTCGCAACGATATATATGGAAATATCATATTATTTAGCGACAGAAATCCATCGCTAAAAATTAAACAAAAAATATCGGCAAAATTTTTGGCGATGGAAATCCGTAGCTAAATGTTTTCAACTTTAACCTAGCAACGGAATCCGTCACTAAAAATATTTTCTAAATTAGTTAATTTTTTTCTTATGGCAGATCCGTACCTAAAACAGCTATAAAAAATTATGTTAGCGAGAAAATCCATGTTTTGGCCACGGAATCCGTCGCTTAAAAAAAAAAATAGCGACGGAGCCATCGCAAAAACCAAATAAACTTTTTGCAATTTAGAAATATAACATAGTTTAGCGACGAAATCTGTCGCTAAAACAAATTAACGACGGATTCCCATCGCAAACATTGTATTTGGTGATAATATTAAATGTCTTATAAGTTAGAATCTTACAAATTATAAATATTTTTTGATTTCGTAATAGAAGAAATGTTAGCTTATAATAAGGTGATGTATGTCGCAAAATTTTAATGAAGGAACTACGTAGTGTTAAAAACCGCTAGCCATCTCGTCCCCTTCCCTCATGTTCCTTCGTCGTGCCGCCTCACTACCACCGTAGCCGTCACGCACGCCGGCGTCTTCTTGTCCATCCCCGTTCCAGCCGCAGTCGCTAGCCGTTTCGTCACCACCTTCGTCGGCGTGTCGAACATCCGCCCGTTGGACACTGCCGCAGCATCGTAGGTCTTCGTCGCCATATCAGCCACACGCAGGCATCCACCAACTTCGCTGCTCGCCACCCGCCGCCACACAGTCTCGCCGCCGACACACACAGTCACCCTGCTCGTCGTAAATATTAATTATATTAATTTTGCAATGTTAATGTATATATCCCGTATTTGGTTCAGGCGATGTCTGTGTGTGACAGTATATGTGCAGGATTTGGGGGTTATGAAATACAATGTGGTTTCATTAGGGTTTGGTTGAGGTATTACGGGTGTTTGGATGTCAAGGGTTGGATAGGGTTTGTATGTTCTTGGCTCAATTTGGGAAATTTGATTGAAAAAGTATCAAATCATTACTTGTAGTGATTGTGGTTTGATTGTGGTTAAGTAGAGGTTGCTTGTATGTTGTTTGATTAGGTTTCCCTATTCGTGTATCATAATGTGAGGTTTGAAATAAGCTTACTGAAGCAATTCTTGATTTGATAATGTTAGGAGTATAATGGAATTTGTGAATTAGTGATCAAGTTGAGATATGATTGGGGTTATGCAGGGTATGAGACTCGGGTTTGATTGAGGTTGTTGAAGCCCTAACTTGATATATATGATGATGAGGGAATTCTGTCATTGTTTATGTTAATTGTCATGGGTCATGGATTCGGATTGAGAATTAGTGTCATCCTTTTGTGTTAACGTTGTCTTTACGAGTTAACAATTCTTTAGTAAGATGTTTAGGGTATAATCTAATCCAAACTACCAAAACAATGAAATATGTCTTAGACAAAAATAATCTTGAATAAATGACAAAATTTGTAAGTATAACCTTGTATATGCAAGTTTGCATTCAACCTTAATATGAATTGACTTTTATCTATTGTTTCAATGTAGAAGTTTGAACGTTATATCATTCATGGATGTATCAACGATTAGATGGTCGCCACTTGAGAAATCATTTCATCGAGGGAGTCGATGAGTTTGTTAAGGTTGTTCTTCAACACGACGAAGGTCGTTTTCTTGGACATCTGAGATGTCCCTGTAAGAATTATAGGAATGGACGATTTCAAACAGTTGACACCCTGAGACTTCATCTTCTCAGTAAGGGTTTCACAAAGACTTATTTTGTTTGGGTTTATCACGGGGAAGCATGGGGACAGAATCATCATGCAGAAGTTGGTGGACCGTTAAATGTGTGCCAACCTGACGTTGTGGGTCCCTCGAATCTGTTTCAATATCTTAATAATTATGACGATATGTTGGTTGATATATTCCCTGTTGAATATTATGAAGAAACTGAGGCTGCGGATGAAAGACTGTACGATGACGGTCTGCCAACTGAATCCAGACATTACTTCAACATGATGGATGCATCTCAGTCTTCATTGCACGATGGAGCCCCGATGTCTCAATTAGCTGTGGCTGCAAGGGTTTTGACTCTAAAATGCCAATATAACCTTCTTCATAAAGTGGTTGATGGTGTCTGCAAACTGTTGAAGGATGTGTACCAACCCGATAACAACATGAAAGAAGGGATGTATGACATCAAGTCTTTGATTAAAGGCCTTCATCTTCCAGTGGTTAAGATAGATTATTGTCCAAATGGTTGCATGCTTTTCTGGAAAGATTCTTCGAGGTTTGCAAGATGCTTTATATGTAATGCAAACCGTTACAAGGAGAAGAGAAGTTCAAAGAAGCCATCCGAAGTGATTGTGCTTTAATATTTTTCGATAACTCCGAGGCTTTAGCGGTTGTATGCCAACAGTGCTTCGTCCGAGGCTATGTCTTGGCATTCCACTTCACGAAGATCTAATGGCATTATGGCACACCCTTCAGACAGCGAAGCCTGGTGGCATTTGGATCGTACTTTCCCATCCTTTGCGGCGCAGACAAGCAATGTCCGTTTGGGACTCTACACTGATGGGTTTGCACCGTTTGGGCAGTCTGGGAAGGAGTACTCTTTTTCGCCTGTCATGCTCACACCGTACAATCTTCCCCCCGAAATGTGCATGAAGAGACCTTATATATTTTGAACATGATCATCCCCGGACCAAAGAGCCCAAAAGGAAACCTAGATATTTATTTGCAACCTTTGATAGAGGAGCTTCTTATGTTGTGGGAAGTTGGGAAACCAACATATGATGTTCACAAACGTCAAACTTTCAACATGAGGGCCTGTTTCTTATGGACTATCAGTGATTTTCCTGCGTATGCTATGTTACTCGGTTGGAGCACAGCCGGTCGGATGGCTTGTCCGTATTATATGGGAAATACTACTTCATTTCACCTCAAGAATGGATGAAAGCATTCATTATTCGACTGTCATCGACGTTTTTCGCCCATAAATCATCCTTTTAGGAGGAGTAAGAGTGGGTTTTTAAAGAACAAGGCAGAGTGTTCCCCACCGGTTGAGATTCTTAGTAGAGTAGAGATTCTTCACAGGGTTGCACATATCCCTACCACTAAGGAAAGGTTAGTCTATGACTTACCGATTGCTACAGTTGGTTTTCATAAATTCACAATTGGAGCAAGAGGAGCACATATTCTGGGAACTACCTTACTGGCCGTCTCTTCTAATCCGTCATAATCTTGATGTCATGCTCATTGAGATGTCATGCACAAATTGTATATCTCACGATGACATGGAGCGTTTGGAGATATTCATCCCTGAAATTATGTGTAAGTTAGAAAGGCTGCTGCCTCCAAATTTCTTCAACTCCATGGAACATCTCCCTATCCATCTACCATATGAGGCGAAAACGGCTGGACCTGTTCCCTAGAGTTGAATGTACCCGTTTGAGAGGTAATGATTACTTCAATCTCAAGTCAACTCACCAACGATCTCACTCTGGGTGGGCCAGTGAATTTGCTCTTATTTTGCTTTTGAAGGTTCTTGTTCAATTTGAAGCAAAAGATTAGGAATAAAGCACATGTGGAGGGCTTTATATGCGAAGCTAATCTTTTGCAAGAAGCAAGCAGCTATGCAAAGTTGTATTTTCCTGAAAGTGTGAAGACAAAGGCCGATGATTTTCCTCGTTGTTATAAGAGGCCAAGTGATGCTGGAAATGATGAAAACGTGCCGGATGTTTTTTGCAGAAATGGAGGTTATGCCCCGATTGAGAGGAAAGAAAAGACAAAGAAGAGGGCAGAAAAGAAATTGATGCTTGATGATCAAGATGCCGAGATAGCTCATAGATACATTCTCGCGAATTGTGAACTTACTGCCCCGTTTGAGAGGTATGATGAGGTGGATTTTTGGAGGCCATATTTATTCTTTACTAGCCAGATTTCATATATCGACGATATAAATGTGCTAGGTTTTTCGAGGAGACAATGGTGAACAGAGTTTTTGTTGACATTATAGAAGAAGCATTGATGCACGACATATATGGCCTATTTGGTTGAAAGAGCATGTAAGTTATAGGTTTTCTTCCTCGTTCGATTGAAGAAGTCAAATTTTTCTCATTCTCAACATCGTACGATTGAATCGTCAAAATATTTGCTCACAGGTCCGACTCCTTGAGGGCAATGAGATGGTTAAGGCAATAGCAGCAAGGCCTACGGTTTATGTCAAAAAATTCAAGCAATATGTTGTCAACGATTTTTTGTTCGATACATTCTCAACCAGTAAGGGAAAAACTATAACAAATTGGAGTGTTTGCGTGAAAGGAGATGGCGTCGCGGACTACTATGGCATTCTCATAGACATTGTTGAACTCCAATATATCGGGACAGATTTTAGAAGCTTAAATTCTGTGGTCCTTTTCATGGGTTTTGGAGTTTTTTAAAGTCATTTCAAGGCTCTTTTCGTAGTTTCTTACATTTTCAAGTTATATGGGGTTGTTTTGTGGTGCTTTTAGCCTTTTCATATGGTTTAGATTGATATAAGGTCATTTCAAGGCTCTTGTGATAGATTCTTCGATATTCAAGTTATTTGAGGCTGTTTTGAGGTGTTTTTTTTCAAATGTGAATGGTTCGATTCAGTCTCTGGATTGAGCGTACACCCGAGCTTTGGGCTTGTTTATATAGATCGTCTGACCAGATACAAAGGGCTGTATGATCCTTTTCTTCTTGCCACTCAAGCAATTCAAGTGTATTATGCTCCTTATCCGGGTTGTGCACCCCGACATAGTAGATGGTGGGCGGTATTCAAAACGAAATCATGATGGAACAAACTTTACAAGAAGATTTCAATGTCTCCTCCTTTATTCTTGAACCATTGGAAGAAACAGAATTTGACAATGATGATGAAGATGATGAGATACGCAAGGAGGAGGAGGACGAGGAAGAGGAAGAGGAAGAGAGGACAAGGAGGAGGAGGAGGAGGAAGAGGAGGAGGAGGAGGAGGAGGAGAAAGAGGAAGAGGAAGACACAACAAGAGACATGGCCAAAGAGGAGTCTGAAAATGATGATGAAGATGACGATGAGGACGGGAGGAATGATCGTTTCTTAACATTTTAAATACATATGTAAAGAACATGAACTGCTTAACGTAATGAATTATGTCCTTGTAGCATACGCAATCATATTGGTTGCATTCCTGCGTATTAAATTAACACTTTTTTATATGTTAGCAGATGTCATCATCCGGTGATTTCAGGGGTAGACGTAGTGCTTCTCGTGGACGATCTAGCGGACATGGCACTGGTTCACAAGATCGTCATTCTGACAGGAACATCTCTATGAGCATTGAGAGTACTATGCCATCTCACGTTCCAGCGGCGTTAGGAGAGCCCCAGCCTGATCAGTTCGATATCATGGCCGATGTACAGCACGATAATGATTAGTTAGCCCCGACGTTGCCTCCGGATGAGCCCTCTCCTCATGCTTCTATATCAGCACGGCCGTCGTCCTCTCGTGCTAGTAGATCTAGACTGCCAGATATCGATCCTAGTTCTCCATAACATCCAGATACACATTGGTAAGATTTTTGAGATTCACATCCTTTTTACTTCTCGTATATTCATTTTATATTTATGCATCATTAATATAGACGTATTTTTCAAATCCTTATGTGTATTTGGACTGCTATTTTGTAGGTTTTATCACAATAATAGAGTGAGAACAGTCACTGCATCATTCACCACCTTTTATGAGGCGTTGTGGACTACCTATTCAGAGGTTCCACTACATGCACGTGATCGCATGTTCGGTTGGTTCTCGGTACGAGCCTGAAATCCCTTTTTTATGTTATCTCTAATTTTATTTCGATATATATAAATACACTAAAGAAATTAATTTGTTCTATTATTTCTTTCAAGCATAGTATACCTGTGATCCATCACTCGATGCACGGGTACACGCTGGATGAGAGACGACGTTGAAATGTCGTTTCCCAGACATCTTCTACAAGGCTCAAATCGCTATCATTGAGGGACGATTCAACAGCGTACACGATGCCCTTCGAGTTTCAGATAGAGCTCTTGGAGAGGCAATGCACGAGTGAGGATTTTCAGACGAAATCCGACATCGCCTAGCAGAACCGAGCGAAGGGGGCCGCGACACACACTCAGGGCAGTGTGTCCTCCGTCGCCATCGGAAAGACGATGGTAAGTTTTCCATTTTTTTTTATTAGGTACATTTAAGATTTATACGTGTTTTATCATCTCATTAAAAAAATTTCATAGCAATCATAATGTCACTTGAACTCATAATGTTGCTTGAATTGTTTTAGAAGACGGCCTAGAAGTGAAAGGTCATGGGTTCCGAGGTTTTTATCTAAACCCTTAAGAAGTCGGATGCCCCTGGCGTTGTAGAGACTATTCAGGCCGGGAAGTCTATACCGGACGTCCCGCTAGTTGATGAGCCTGCAACACAACTTTAGGTATCTTTTCTTTCGCTCCTTATTTATTAAATACAATTTCTATTCCATTTCACATTACTAATGCATTACAAATTATCTAATGTAGGATTCATATTTTGAGCAACTCGGTTAGCTCAGTAACAGTTTCATGCCGTGGCTGATCGGGCTTTCTTGGAGGTCTCTTGGACAGATGAGGGAAGGGTATATGGCGTTGGCTCAACTACGAGCCAATTGTATCCCCGATCCATGCTCAGCTCTTCATCCAGGAGTCAATCGCAGAGCTCTCGGGGGATTCTGAAGGATTATTATCAGCTTAAGAAAGAAGTCCTCACCCTCCGACAGAGCAAGAACATGATGGGGCAGCAGATGGCCTTCCTGTTCATGAAGATGGACGAGGATCCTTCTACATGTCAGAACGAGGCTGGTAGAGCTTTTCCTCCTTTTCAGCCACCTCCGGACGATGACTCCTGCCCTCCAGAACAGAGTGATGTTTGACTAGCTGGCCATTGATGGCTATTAGGTTGTTGTAAACACTTTATATGTGTATAACTCGAGATTTTAGTTGAATTTGGTTGATCTTTGTTTATTTTGCAATTGATGGATATTCCAGGTATATGTATTTGTATCGGTATGCACTGAAAATTGAATTGATTTTTTTTAAAATTAAACTCAATTAGCGACGGATTCCGTCGCTAAGTGCTCAAAAAATGAAATAGTGATTTTGCGATGGATTCCATCTCTAATTTTTGGAGAGAAAAATTAACGACCGATTTTGTCGCTATATTTTCAAAAATGTGGAATATTTTTTAGCGATGGGTTCCGTCGCTAAATGCTCAAAAAATGAATAGTGATTTTGCGATAGAATCCATAGCTAATTTTTGGAGAGAAAAATTAGCGACTGAACCCATCGCTATATTTTAAAAAATGTGGAATGTTTTTTAGCGACGAATTCCCTCTCTGAGTTATGTAAGTTGCGAAGGATTTGTCATCGCTAAAATCGCAACTACAAAAAAAATTAGCGACGGAAAAAGTCAATCTGTCGCAATATGTTTATTTTAGAGACAGATCTGTCACTAATTTTACATTAGCGACAACATTATTAGCGACCATAATGAGCAAAGTTGTCAGATGATCAAGCTTCTGATCAGCAAAGTTGGAAAAAGAAGACATTTATTGGGCATCGCGAGGGAAATCATCATCGCAATTGAAGTCTTGAATTGCAGGCATTTTTTCAAGGATTTGTCGAGCAACTCGTGATTGCTTATCTTGAAGATCACCACACATGCTGTATCAACCAGATCACGGTCTACAGCTGAAAGTCCTTGATAGAAATATCGAATCATGAGATTTTCAGAAAATTGATGATTGGAACAAGTCGAGACAAGACGTTTGAAATGTTTCCAATATTCATGTAACAATTCCCCCTTCTTTTGTCGAATAGATTAGATTTACTTCTTAATTGTTGTGGTTTTAGAAGTGGAAAAATATTCAGCAAGAAATAGAGACTGAATCTGCCCCCATATGTTTATGGTTCCCTTTGGTAGGTGGTAAAGACAGTTCTTAGCAACATCTTGGAAACTAAATGTAAAGGCTCCTAGTTTAATTACCTCGTTAATCACCCCATCTGGTTTCATATATTTGCATAAACTATCCTACTTTCGTTCAAATGCCTTTGTGGATCTTTCCCTGACAAACCATGAAACGTGGATAATTATTTTAAAAATCCAGAATTGATTTCAAAGTTTCCTTACACATTCGGAAAAACAATACACTATGGAGGTTCATTGCTATCATCATATTCATCTAACTATCTAAGTGTATGATCATCCACTCGAGGGTTTTGAGCATTTTGCACGTTTTGAGCACCATTTTGAGCATTCAAAGGGTCAGTCATATTTAAATTTTGAAAGATCTTGCCAATATGTCGATTCGGAGCCTCTGGTGAAGATGATGCTTCACCTTGTACTCTTTGTGGACTTGGATGCTCAAATATTCTTCCTTCAAACTCGCAAATGGTATTCTGAACTCTATCTTCGGTTTTTCGTTCACTCTTCTGTGACATAAAAGATAATTACTTTGTGAAAAATAAAAACTAAACAAAAAGAGAAAATCAATTGTAGACAAAATAATTCACATCATTCCCCGACAACGACGTCAAAATATGATAGAACTTGTCATAAGGTGCTACAAATTGAAATTTATCATACTACTTTACTCAATATAATTGCAATAAAAATATAGTAGTGATGAGCACGAGTCGATCCCATAGGGAGCGATCTTTTTCAAATTTTCTATAAAATGGGTAGGGTGTTGAAAAGAATAAAACTATAAAGGCAAAATTAACTAAAGAACTTTTGGTTTTAATTCATTCTAAAGAGATTTATCAAAATTGATATTTCATTCTACACTCATCATGGATTTTAATCATGGACCAACATTTTTATTTCATGTTCATTTATGATTGGTGTTGTAATTAATTAAGATAAAAGAAGAATTGTCATCTTTTAATTATTGGTTACTATTAAGCATGATATAACCAAACTAGCATAATTATTCTATGTCAAAATAAGAATATAACATAGATTAATTATATCGCATTATGAATATTTCTTTAACACATCATGACATTAACCTAACAACGATTAGCGTTATATCATCTTCATGTTCATATGATCATAAATTAATCAAACAATAATGACATTAAACTATTAATTTGCTATTAACATTAATCAAATAAGAATGATTAATTGCATACATATGTCATCTATGTAATAAGATGCTCAATCAAACTACATAGAATTAATAATTAAGGATAAATCAACACATGAATACAATACCAGGGGCGGAGCTAGGGGGCTAGCGGGGGCCAGGTCCCCCCTATGATCGGGTCGAGCATAGATGTACCTTTAAGTTAGGAATGCTACATGTGCATAGAATATATTATTTTAGCTTGCCTATTTTTTTCAAAGTATTTCTAGTCCCATTGGTGTTGAGCATTAACCACCACTTTTTTACCAGAGTTGGTGTCTCATACATATGTCTTTTTCAATTTTCTTTTGGCCCACATAACTATTTTTTATCAGAGTATCTTCCTTGTAGTTTTAGAGTGTTAATTGTTTTCGTTGTTTTGTGTTCCTATTAAATGTTTTGCTTATTTTTTTTTTTTTTGACTCTTTTTTTTGTTTTATTTATGCTAGTTTTTTTTTTAAAAACATACTATCGGTGTTATTTAGAATTCCATGTTCTACATTGTTTTTCCTATTTTTCCTTTTGAATCACGCTATCATATATTGAAATGTCGTTTTGATTTTAGTTTTTCATGTTTATTACTAATAGATAACCTTTAATGATTGATTATTTATTGAATATTATTAAAATTTAAGTGATTCACTCTTTGATTTCTTAAAAACATTATATTTAATTGAGGTTTAGTAAATAAGTAATGAGACAATAGTTTTAATGTTGTGATAAATATATATTATAAATTTGAGTAATTGATACGCTAATACTATCCGGCCCCCCACATGCATTTTTTCTGTCCCCGTTCCTACATGATACCATAATTATTGAAGATGAAATTATTTATGCTCAGAACTCACATCTCATAAATCCATGAAAGAGATCCAATCACTACGTCATACTAAAGGTTTAAGCTAAGACAGTCATTACTAAACAAACTAGAAGAAAAGAATAAACCAAAGACCAATGACAATTGGTATACAAACAATCGATGACTATCTCTAGAAAGATCGAGAAATCAATGGCATAGATTGGAATCGTCCTTGTATCCTCTCGTCAATCGTATCGAAAATAAAAGACCAAAACAGTGACAATGGCCCCTTTCTCTGATGAAAAACTATCAAAATGAACGTCCCTATCAAATTTAGGCAATGGATACTTATAGGAAAATGAGAAATAACCGATCTTCCCAAAAATAGCAAGATAAGATAATGCAGGTCGAGGAAGCGGCACGGCCCGTGCACTATATGAAATGTAAAATCTTCACACCGTGCTCAGAAACTTTTGGTCCATCATGTTGCACAGCCCATGAACATCATGCATGGTCGTGTTCTTCAGAAAATCAGCACACTTCGTCTTTCGTTTCCAAATAAACAATAACTGCATTTAGAATCCTTTGAGATCAACAAGAAACTTCAAAACCATTACAAAACACTTCCCAAGTAGCTCACCATCAGAAATACTTCAAACTCTTTGTAACTATGATGAAAAACAAGAAGTATGGTAGTATCGACGCTTCAAATAATAAAAAGAATAAAATGACTCCAACTAACAATAAAACTGACACAAACAAGCAAGTTTGACTAAAAAAACAGTGCGTTTGTACACACACATTATCCACCTAGTCTGATGGGAATTCTGTACTACGTACCACAGTTGTAGTAGGATGGACAATATAGTCTTTTCCATGCAGTAATAGAATAGTAGTTCCACACTCTATGGTTTTGGTGCATACTGGGATGCTTGATAACTACGAGTGATGTTCCCAGAGAACATAATTTCTCTGTGATTCTGATCTTTGCACCATGGAGGGCTGTTTCACTTTCTGCTTAGTCTTTGTAGTAGATTAGTTTGACTTCGGCTTTTGTTGAGCAGTCGACACTTTACTCATCTACATTGCCTTTACAAGAGAAGTCTCAGTCTTGTGCAATATTTTTGCAAGTGGCTTCTCAGCCTCAGCTTTGCTAGTTGCAAGGACTTCTCTGGATTTTGAACATTCAGCTTCACTTATCCATCTTTTGTATCCCAATCTAGATCAATAGTATGAGGATTGACCCATGATCAAGATTTTATGAAGATCCATGGTCCTTCCATTCCATACATCAACAGATTTTTGCAACTCGGTATTTTTCTTGGTAAGTTTCTCCACTAACTCAATAAGAGAATTTACCTTTTCAGATTCCTTGAGTTCATTTTCAGCCACAATCAAGTCATTTGACTTCCGCTCTATTTCTTCATAGGCTAGATTGTAATTTTTCTTTGAAAATTACAATCAACTCACGATTTTCTTTATTTTTCCTTAATAGGTTATAAAAAGTTTTCATAGGTCTTTTGAAGAGTCTCTTTGAGTTCCTCTATTGAGCCATCAGAAGTTAAGAGATTTAATACCCGTTGTTGCCTATCATTCATGGCTATGAGACAGAGTCCTGCATTTGAGATCGTCTCCTCATCATCTAAGACTATCTAACTCCATGTCATTGCTACATAAGTCTTGCCTTTCTCCTTCCTTCCAGGATTGCCTTTGTTGTCGTCCTTCTTTTTCTTTTGTATAGTAGAGTCTTATGGAGCTCATCTATATTGTGCAACAAAGTTCCCTACCTTACCACAGTTATAGCATATCTCTTTCTCAACTTCCTCTTGCTTAGTTGGAACATTCCTTCGAAGTTTTTTTTTTTTTTAATAGCTTTCTGAACTCCTTTAACATGAGTGCTAGTTGGATTGGTCACTTGATGAAGTTTTTGTGGTTTCTTACTCTGTAATTGATCTTGCTATTTTCTCTTGAGTTTTGAAGGCTGATGTCTTCTTCTTTGCCTCATCAGGCTACTTCCTTTGCTCCACTTGAAGATTATAAATATGCATCACTTGATACAGTTGCACAAATGACATTTTGGCTAGATCCCTTGAGTGTTTGGTTACATTATTTTTTACACCCCAAACCTCTCCAAGAGATCTCATGAATTTGAGGTTGACCTCTTTGTTGTCAAAGGTCTTCCCCAGAGTCTTTTGGTTGTTGACCACAATTGTTGAATCTTTCATAGAATCTTATTAGGTTGTCATCATGCTTCATGGTAATCCAATCATATTGCTTCATCAGGAGATCCTTCTTGTTTTCCTTGGTTTCATTTGTTCCCTAGTTTTTCAGCACTACAGCATCCCAGGCCTCCTTTTAAGAAGTGATGTGAGCCACTATCTCAAATGTATCATCATCTAGGGCCTTGAAGATTTGATTCCTTGCTCTTTTGTCCACCAGCACCAAAATCCTATTCATCCTTTGTCCACTGAGCTTTTGGCTTCCTTTGTTGCATCAGTTGGATTCTTTATCTTTGGAATGAAGGGGCCATTTGTGACTATATCATACATCCTCTCATCAATAGAATCCAAATATACAAGCATCCTTAGGTTTCGGTGATTGAACTTGTCAAAGGAGCACTATGGTGGTTCTCCATTGTCAGGACATTTAGCAAGCTTTGGAGAAGCATTCTTTCTCAACGAAATAAACTGTTAATAACTTCTTTTTCGATATAAACAAGAAGAAAATAGACATTTCCTTCACAATAATCATAAAGTCTAGGAAGTTAGGCTATGATACCAATTGTAATTCTCAGAGTACTACAATATAGCTAGAGGGGCATGAAATAGGGAATAAAAAATTTGTATTAAACAGTATGTAGTCTGATATTGACTTAGTATGTAGCTGTTCTACTGCAAACTAACAAAATTAGCTTGGAGTCGAGATTCAAGTCCTCTGGACTAATCTCTTTATGTCCAACAAGTTTTCTAATAGTTCTAAAATAAAATGTAAAGCAGTAAAGGGCATAAATATTTTACACTGGTTCAGACAGTCATTGTCAATTGATCAATGATTTCTTAAGCCAGTCATCCCTTGATGACCAGTGTAGTCAAGACAAGAGGTAGTTCATTGTCTGTTTGTTTTTAGCTTATAAAGAATCTCTTCAAAGTTTTACAAAACTTGCGAAGACAAAGAACCAACTTGTTACACAAATCACTTCTGGACTCTGTTGCAGAACTGCTCTTGATGTAGACTAGTGATCTCTTCTTCTCTGATCTTTAATCTAGCACACAAGAATGAATACCCGATGATGTTGAATGACTTTCAGCTTATTATAAATTCCTCATAATTGTCAACCATCTCTGTCTAAATTAGATCTCCTTTTATAGGGTTCAAAAAATCAAAGCCCGTAAGTGTGCTATCTGATGTTGATAGCTATCTGTTTGTCTTCTACAAAATCCTGAGTGATGTTGACAAGATTCTCTCATAATAGTCTTCAACCTCGTACAGAGTTAATACCTTAAATCTTCAATTTGATCGTTACTCGGGTCCATATCCAACCATCAACTAGCCCTACTGCATCCCTAGTCTGTTGTGCTTTCTGCCCCTGTTACGAGCCAACTGTGCTGCATTGTGTGACTTGTTCTTGATCCTAGGTCATTGGTCCTATTTCTGACAGTTTCTTGGTTCCTTTGCTGCCTATAGTCATCCCATAATACTCATCCTGGACCTCTGATGTTGTGCTTTCCTATATGTGATCCTCTGTTGCACTACTGCATGCATCTGACCATCCTACTTCTAAGTCTAAGTGAATGACTATGCATATTTTGTTCATTAATTTTGATACAACTGAGAGGATTGCACATCAATCCTAACAGACTCAATTGATGAAAGAATGATTGGTATAGTCCATGATGGTCCTTGCATTTCAAACATAAAGGATCTAGCTGATGCATCAAAAGAAATTGACAAACCAAATGCCCAATGGACAAAGGTTGATTAAGATTTGGCGTTGATGGATAAGAGAGCAAGAAATCAAATCTTCAAGGCCCTAGATAATTACATGTTTGAAATAATGGTTCGCACCACTACTGCAAAGGAGGCCTGGGATGCTTTACTACTAAGAAATGAAGGAACAAACAAAATAAATGAAAACAAAAAGGATGTCTTGATGCAGTAGTATGATTGGGTTTGCATAAAGCATGATGAGAACTTGACAACTTTCTATGAGAGGTTTAACATCGTAGTCAATAATCTAAAAACAGTGAGGAAGACCTTTGACAACAAAGAATTCAATATCAAATTCATGAGATCTCTTGGAGAGGCTTGGGGTGCTAAGACCATAGCCATTAGGGAATTTAGAGACTTGGCCAAAATGTCACTTGCACAACTGTATGGAGTCCTGTATACTTACAATCTGGAAGTGGAGTAAAAGAAACAATTGGATGAGGCAAGAAAGAAGACTCTTGCATTCAAACCTCAAGAGAAGATACTCAAGTCAATGGCTAGGCAAGAAACAGGTGAAATCTCTTCATCAAGTGACGAATCAGTCTCAAAGGAGCTACCATTTGTGGGAAATAAGTTTAGAAAGCTATTTAGAAAGAAGAATTTCAAAATGAATACTTCCTTAAAACCAAAAGAGGTTGAGAATGAGATGTGCTACAATTGTGGCAAACCAAGACACTTTGGTGCACCATGTAAACGAGCCCCATAAGAATTTATTACATAAAAGAAAAAGGACTACACTAAAGGCAGCTTTGGAAGAAAGGTGAACGAAAATGCCTATGCAGCCAAGACTTGGAGTGACACAGACTCTAATGATGTTGAGACAAGCTCAAATGCTCAAATCTGTCTAATGGTAAAGAATGATGAAAACAAGCAGGTATTTCATCTCATAACTCGATGCCTCAGTTGAGGAGCTCAAAAAGGCTCTTCAAGAGGCCTCTTAGAACTTTATAAACCTCACTAGAAAAAAAAAATTCTTGAGTTGATTGAAATTCTCAAAGAGAATTATATACCATCTAGCCTGTGAGGAAATAGAAAGTAAGTGAAATGACTTACTTGTGGCTGAAAATGAACTCAAGGAATCTGATGCTAAGGTGAAATCTCTTGCTGAATTAGAACAAAGCCTCACCGAGAAAAATGTTGAGTTGCAAACGCAGGTTGATGTATCGAATCGAAAGACCATGGATGTTCAAAATATGCTGATCATGGGTCAATCCTTATATGATTGACCTGGACCGGGATACAAAAGCTAGATGACTGAAGGTGAATGTTCAAAATCCACAAAAATCCCTGGAATATGCAAAGATGAAGGTGAGAAGTCAGCTACAAAAACATTGCAGAAGAATGATAGTTATAGTGCAAAGGTTCTGTAGAGGAGTAAAGTCTCGACTACTTAGTCAAAGAAGAAGTTAAACTATTCTGCTGCAAAGCTCAAGGAGAAGGTCAAGTAGTCCCCAATGGTTCAAAGACCAAAAGCACAAAGAAACATGTTCCTTAGTAATATTAATCATGATTATTATACATCTCAGTATTCACCAAACTATATTGTGTAGAACTGTAATTCCACTACTGAATAGAAGAGACCAAATCATCAACCTTACTGTAATTATGGTACGCAGTATGGGAATTCTAGCAGACCAAATAAGACTACAAACATAGCAAGACCAAAGATCATATGTTATAAGTGTCACAAGACTAGCCATAAAGCTTTTGAGTACAGGACCCCATATAAGAAAATCACCAAGGTGTGGATGCCTAAGACTAACTGATCTGGACCTATTCATATGGGGACCATGTGTGTAAATTGAATATCTTGCAAGAGCATCACAATAAAGTGCAATATCTGGACTGTTGATGCCCACATGACTAGAGATAAAAGCATGCTTACAGAATACAAAAACAAGAAGGGCCACTTGTAATATTTGGAGGAGATAAGACAAGTAAGACTAAAGGTTATGAACCTTCGATACAGGTTCCTAAATCTTTAGAGATGTGGCATATGTAAAGGGTTTGGACTTAATCTATTGTCCATAAGTCAATTCTATGACAAGATTTATGAAGTATCCTTCACACATGACACGTGTAAATAAAGGACAAAGCAACCAAAGAACTCAAGCTAATAGATTATGAAAAAGGAAATATTTATGCAGTAGACCTCGACATTTTGAAGAGCGTGTCATCAAGTGCTTCAAATTAACCCCCTCAAAACGTAATAGTGGTGAGTAGGGATTGTTCCTAGTGAGAGAGCAGGAGTGGAAAATAGAACCAATATATATGAATATATTTAACTTTAATTAAGCTCGATATAGGTGGGGAACTAAGATGATTCTAAAACTAAACAAAACAGAAAGCTAAAAGCTAAAGGTAATGAAAATTTAGTGAGGACCACATTAGATCATTCACAACGAGTGGATTTAATCATGGACAATTTTACATAAGCTTGAGAACAATCCCATGTGAATAGAGTTTTAGAAAGCTCTAACCATGTAATTTCCTTTATATTCTAATGTTATCGAATGAGAGAATTAAGGCTTTGTCAAGAAGAGATATCTTAGGCAATTCACAAGAGTGCAAATCGATCCTAGTAATCTATTTCTTGAATTAAGCTCTAATAGTCCTTAAGGTATTTATATCTCAACTAAAGAGTTAATCAAGATATAACCCTAAGTTATGATATCAAAACCTAGCATGAATGAACATTAACAGAGCTCAATAATTCATTCAAACGTATGTTGCTACTAACATGGTCGAAAGAGTTCAACCATTGTATTCATGAAACATTACTACCCCTAATTGGCCATTCTAGGATGTAATCATGCATCATATAAAATAACGATCAAGAAAATATCACAAATTCAGATATTCACCATCTAATTTATAAGATCAGAATCGTCTCATAAATCCATGATCATGAAATCACTCACATGATCCTCACTAATCAAACTATTCAATCATGATCAAGTCAACACAATCCAAACAAGAGAAGAAAACGATCAAACCCATCATCAAAAGAGTTCAATAATGAATCCAACCGATCCTATACAATGTCCTTGATCATGACACGAACAAGCACAACCTTGATCAACAAACTAGAGAAATAAATCTGAAATTACAACTACATAAACGAATATCAAAAGATTATTATTGAGATTAAAAAAAACCCTAAACTAAAACTAAAGAAAACTAAGGGCCCGTTTGGTTTGGGATAATGGGGTAAAGAATGGAGCAAGCCATTCCAAAGGAATGGATCAAAGTGTGTTTGGTTTGTCCATTGATCCGGAATCGGCTATTCCACATGGAAATCCATTCCTTCTCAACCCCCATTTTCTGTCCTTACTCAACCCTTGGTTTTCATCCATTCATGGATGAATCGAATTCGCTCTTCTTTTTTTTTCAAATTGGTTGTCCATATCTTAAATTAAATAAATTATTATTAAATAAAAATATATAAATCATTATTAAAAATAAATATGTAATAAATTATCAAAAAATAAATTACTATTAAATATATAAAATCAATAATAATAATTAAAATTTTAAAAATTAAAAGTAATCAGAAAATTATCCAAACATACAGTTATGGAAAATTAATTCCAAAAACATCAATGCGGGATTTTAATTCCTAAAACATACAATTTCAACGTTTCTCTCTCCTCCTCCCACAATCTCATTTTCCTCTATCAAATCCACCTTCACCTCTGCCCACCACCACCGCAACATCATCTTCACCATCGCAATCTCTCCTCGGTCTACTTGCACGATCCCTCCATCTCCGCTGCAGACGATGGACCCAACTCAAAGGAGCTCTTCGGTGTCAATTCAACAGTGACTCTGATAACATCAGTTGAGTGGAAGAAACTACATTTGAGAATTTGTGGTACTTTTGAAGATGATGTTGAAGTTTTTTGTAATATTTTTTGTTCCCTTGTGATCAACCAATTCATGGAGATGGTTTATGCGGACTGGGCTGGTGAATTTATATGTGAAATGTAGACAGTGGGGGATGCAAGGAAGGTGTTCGATGAAATGTCGGAGAGGAATAATGTTGATCAAATGTTAAACTATTTTTTTTGTAAAGGTTTTGTGTTTTTTTGGCATTGTTTTCTTCATCATTAGAATATTTTTTGATAGTGTAGCATGTGTGAATAAAAATATTTTTTCCTTTCAAACGCTTTATTTTTTTTCTTCATGCGCTCTGGTTTTTTCCTTCAGACGCTCTGTCTTTTTTTGCTCAGACGCTCTGTCTTTTTTTCTTCAGGCGCTTTGTTTTTTTCTTCAGACGCTTTGTCTTTTTTTCTTCAGGCACTCTGTCTTTTTTCTTCAGGCGCTCTGTCATTGTTTTCTTCAGATGTTCTGTTTTTTTTTGTTCAGACGCTCTGTTTTTTTTCCTTTAGGCGCTCTGTCTTTGTTTTCTTCAGTCGCTGTGTTCTTTTTTTTTTTCAGGCGCTTTATTTCCTTTTGAACTGATACTTTGTTTTGGGATTCTGACAAGGTGATTGGATTCTGACAAGATGGCCAGATTTCGGCAACGTCTCCTAAGAGACGGCCAGATTCCGACAACGTCTCCGATGAGGTGGTCGAATTCCGGCGACTATGGTCAGATTCTGGCCAAGATTCTGACGATGGTGGCCGAATTTCGGTAAAGAACCCGATGACGGTTGGGTGATGGTAGTGGTTGAGATTAAGATGAAAATAAGGCTAGGGTTTTAAATGAGATTATTGAATTGTATGTTTTTGGAATTTAGATTCCTTATGTATCTTTTTGGTATTTTTTCAAGTTTTTGTAGTTTTGGGTAAAAACCCCAAAAATAATTAAAATTAAAATTCAAAATAAAATTAGAATATGAATTAAAATTTTCGTATTAATTTGGTTTATTTTTTATATTTTCATTTTTTTTCATTTGACAGAACTTGAGATAAAAATAAAATTGTAATTCTTTATAAAATTAAAATATTTTCATTCCATTGAAATATAATCAACCAAACAACTATATAAGAATGGAATCAACCTATTACATTCCGACCTTCATTCCAAGTAATCGCGTGTTCCAATCTATCCCAAAACCATTCCTGCAATCCAAACGCTACCGTAGCGCCCTGGCTCCTAAAACCAATAAAAAGACTCTCCTCTGACGAGGTTACAAGGTAATACATATAGGGAAATGAACAAGACTTGAAACCCACAAACTCTGCACCAGAAAACGTGTTTTCACGAGCATGAATGTGACATTCTATATATTGTCATTCTTGGATAGGGGGATCACTTTATGGCACTTTCACGGGCTCAATATAACTGGCACCACTTTCACGTTCACAAAAGTGACACAGGCAAAAATGACTTTGTGCTTTTGAGCTTCATTTCGATCCATAACACCATTTTTGCTTCTCGAGCACTTCATATATGGATACAATGCTTCAAGAGCTTCATAATCTTCATCAAAATCATCTCAAAAGGCTCTCCAAATGCTCATCCAACTTTAAACAACATTTGTTCATCATTAAGCACATAAAAGCCGAAATCCACACAAAACACAACGTAGTAATACTAATGTTCTACACAATTTGAACTAAAAACGATCATTTAGATGAGATACTAAGGTAAAAAAAAGCTTGAATAGCATGAAGAAAGATGCATAAAAATTTGTTTAACACATGTTTCCGCCTGCATAGATCATTTGTTTCTATATAAATGAATCTGAGGACATAAATTGGTTGTGGCATAACAGACTAACCCACCTAAACTTCATAACTGCAGGAAGGCTTTCCTCAAACAACTTGGTAAGAGGTTATGAATGTGATTGTCATTAAGAGTCATCATGATACAGAATTTGACCAACATGATGTGGACAAACACTATGATGACCAGGGTATCACACATATCTTCTTTGTACCCTAAACACCACAACAAAATGGTGTTGCTAAGACGAAGACTAAAACACTGATTGTGGCAGCAAAACAATGCTGTCAAATGAAGGATTGCCCAAGAACTATTGGGCAGAGATAGTAAACACTTTTTATTATATCCTGAACAGGTGCAGGATACACAAGTATCATAAGAAAACTAGCACATCTGTCGTTAAGCGCTCCAAATTAATATCCCCAGCTCAATAGCAAAACAAACATAAGTAAGACAAGCAAGGGGTAGATCGCACTGAGAGTTAAGCAAGATGTAGAAAATTAAGTCCAACTAAGCTCAACTCGTGAATAATACCTTACCAAACTAATTGCTTTAATTGTGGGGATGGTTCTAAAAATTAATGTATCTAAACACTAAACAGAGCAACGTTAGCTAAGGTGATAAAAAAATAAAAAAGAATAGATAGGAATATGTAAACTTCACCCTTGATTTTATAGCAATCATTGACATAATCATGATTATTGTTTATTGTGAGGTTGTGATAATTATAGCAATAACAAATGCATGACATAAAGTGGTCCAATATGAGTATTAAGATCCTTACACGAATAAATAAGCTAGCAGTCTAGCAATCTAATTCATTCACATGGAATGAGTTCTAGTCATACCTCATATTAACCTAAATAAGATTTTTTTTCGTATTATCATTATGAATTATGATTAATTGCATGATTGAAACTATGATATTATATAGGTGATCAAGCTACTTAATTCATCATCTCAATGATTTAACCAATGTCAATTCATAACTACCATAATCATATATTAAATATGTTTCTTATCTCATGCTCAATTCCATGGATCAATTCACATGTCCTAACTAATTAAGCTACTCACTAAGCACAACAAATGACATGAAAAACATAGATATAAAAGGGACAATACAAATCATAATGGAATAAACTAAATGATTAATAACAAATCAATGTTATAAATATAAAAGAAAATATAAAAGAAAAGAAAAATATGGCTTTGTTCCTACTAAAAAAATATAAAAGAAAAAAAGAAGAAGAAAAGAAAAGTAAAGCAATGTTATAAATGCTTTGTTCCTTACCTCGGTAATCAAAATTACCATCTACGGATAAAAGGGGGGACATAGT